>PVJC01008103.1:14162-49516 GCA_004026665.1 Murina feae | reverse complement strand
AACACCCTTAACCCCCCAAAATTGTCAGTCCACTCCCTTTCTATGCCTCTGATTCCATTCTATTCTCAAAGGATACCTTTCAGCATTTCATATAATACTGGTTGGGTGGTGATGAACTCTTTTAGCTTTTTCTTGTCTGTGAAGGTCTTTATCCGACCCTCAATTCTGAACGATAGCTTTGCTGGGTAAAGTAATTTTGACACTCAGTTTTTTAAATATCTACTATGTCCAGATCCTGTGCTGAGTTCTTTACTTGGCTATCCCATTTAAACCTCCATGCAACCCTGAAGATTAGAATTCTTTATCCACACTCTTAACATGAGGAAACAGGCTCAGAAGGTTAAGTGATTTGCCTACTAATCTGAAACTAGGATGCTGATTGCAATTCTAAAAGAAATATGTTCCTGTCTAGGCATGAAAGACTCACATAGCCCTGGCCTGGTGGCACAGTTGGTTGGAGAATAATCCCACACACCAAAAGGGTGCATGCAGGCTTGATTCCTGGTCAGGACACATACTAGGTTGTGGGTTTGATCCCAGATCAGGGCACATACAGGAGGCAACTGATGTTTCTCTCTCATGTCGATGTTTCTCTCCCTTTCCCTATCCCTTCCTCTTTCTCTAAAAAATTAGTTTTTTAAAAAAGACATATCCTCAGGTGAGGATTAAAAAGAACAAAAATGGTTTAAAGTAGATGCTAGTTCAGAATTGAATTTGTTTTTATCAGGCTGTTGGTGATATTATTTCATAATACTTGGACTTAAAAGTAATATATATATATATAAGGAATGAAATTTTATTCTGATAGTCTCTTTATTGATATGTGATCTTTTTAAATGAACTGAATTCCATCTCTACCTAAAGAAAATACACAATTTTGATATTTGTTTCTGTCCTTTTCCTTAAGTCACAAACCCAAAGGATTTATGAATGACTGTTTTTATATTTACAAGATTAATTAAAATAATTAGTTTAAAAATTGCTATGTGGACACCTGGCTGAGGGGCTCAGTTGGTTGGAACATCATTCCATACACCAAAAAGTTATAGATTTGATTCCGTCAGTGCACATACCTCAGTTTCAGGTTCAATCCTGGGTCAGGTGCATATGGGAGGCAACTGATCCATGTTTCTCTCCCACTTCCTCTTTCTCTAAAAATCAATAAAAACATATCCTCCGGTGAGAATTTTTTTTAATTGCTGGTGACATCTTATAAAATAATGACATGTACTCTTCAAAGTGATCAATATTACAAAATGCTAAAAACTGTCCAGAGTTTAGAGAAGTGAAAAGTGCAATGTTTGGTTCCTAGCCTAGATCCTAGACTGCTGGAGTAAAAGTAATGGTGATTGTTGATAAAATTTAACATAATACTAGAGGCCTGGTGCATGAAATTTGTGCACTGGGGGAGAGAAGGGGGGTCCCTTAGTCTGGCCTGCGCCCTTTTGCAGTCCAAGACTACTCAGTAGACATCCCTCTCACAGTCCAAGACCCCTTGCTCCTTACCACCTGCCTGCTCGCTGCTCCTTAGTGCTTGGTTCACTGCTCCTTAGCCTGTTGCTGGATTCATGCGACATGCTACCATCATCAGAGATTCCCACCATCGCCACTGTGCTTGCCAGCCATGAGTTCAGCTTCTGGCTTAGCTCCTGCCTGTGGGAGCACACTGACCATCAGACGGCAGCTCCTGTGTTGAGTGTCTGCCTCCTGGTGGTCAGTGCACATCATACTGACCGGTTGTTCTGGTTGTTCTGCCATAATGGTCACTTAGGCTTTCATTATACAGACTAGGGGCCCGGTGCACGAAATCCGTGCACGGGGGGGGGGGATTCCTCAGCCCAGCCTGCTCCCTATCACATATTGGGAGCCCTCCAGGGGTGTCCTACTGATGGCTTAGACCCGCTCCCTGATCCCCTTGAGGAGCGGGCTTCAGCTGCAGTCTGGCCTCCCTTTGTGGGGGGCGACCAGGCTAATCAGGGGAAGCCACCAGCCCCATCACCCTGCTGATGCAGCCACTGCCAGTCACCACAGCCACCAAGGTGTTTTCATCAACACAGCTCCAGTCCCTTCACCATGAAGAAATGACAACTTTCTTTAGGCATTTTCAAGATGTGTCTTTCATAGGATATGACATTTCTTTGTTTCTTCTTTTTTTTTTTATGCTCACCTGAGGATATGTTTCCATTGATTTTTAGAGAATGTGGAAGAGAAGGGAAAAACAGACAGAAACATCAAAGTGAGAGGAACACTTTGATTGGTTGCCTCCTGCATATGCCCTGACCTGGGCCCCAGCCAGGGAGGAGCCTGCAACCTATTTATATGCCCTTGGTTAGAATTGAACCCAGGCCCTGCAGTTAGTAGGCTGAGGCATTATGCACTGAGCCAAACCAGCTAGGGCTGGATATGACATTTCTTAGCCCTCCAGCAGTAGACCTTCATTTTTTTTTTTCAGGAGTGTGGTGGGAAAACCCTAGATTGTCTTTTTGGATTCTCATTACCCAAGTTACTAAGAATATTACCAGTGGCATACAGAGAGCTTAGCCAGTGAGCAGTAATAAAAGGTGTTACCTCTGTAGTTCACTCTGATCACCAGCTCCACCCCTGCCCCTCCAATCCCAGCTCCACCCCTGCCCAGGCCTGTAACCTCTGCCTGAGGCTGCAGGCCTGGGCAGGGAACCCCCAAGCCACTCCAATCGCCAGCTTCTCAGAGCTCAGACTCTGTCCTTGCCCCACTGTCAGCCTCTGGCCAAGGCTGCAGGCTTGAGCAGAGGACACCCAGACCCCTGCTTTGCTGGCTCCACAGGTTCCCAGACCCCTGCGATCTCAGGCTCCACCCCTGCACCTCTGATCGCTGGCTCTGCAGAGCCCAGGTCCCTGCGATCTCCGGCCTTGCCCCTACCCCTTCGATCACCGGCTCTGTCCCTGCCCCTTCTGATCACTGGCTCCGCCCTTGCCCATGCCCAAGGCCTCTGGTGAAGGCCTCTGGCCTGGGAAGGGGACCCCCAGCCCCCTCCAATCGCCTGTTCCACCCCTTGGGCCCCCTGCCTTCCTAGCCACCTGCATGGCTAACAGGCCTAACCACTTCAGTGGCGGGGCTGAGCCGGACTGGGCACCTCCATCTTGTGTCCATGGGGGCGGCCATCTTTGTGATGGAGTAACATCTAATTTCCATATTACTTTTAGTCGATAGGATGTGGCTATGGGCGCTGCCATCTTGTGGCCATGGGGGAAGCCATCTTTGTCATGGAGTGATGCCTAATTTGCATATTACTATTTTATTAGATAGGATTATATTGTGGAGGTTACAAGAAGTACTTTTTCCTCTCACCTAAGTTCTTCTAGTTGGGCTAATAATTCAAACAACATACAGCAGATTAATAGGAGAAAGTCAAAATTTAATGCATGCACAAGGGAAATTCACATAAGCATGAAAATTACAAAGACAGCGAGTCAGGTTTGGGTATATATCTCATTTGGGACAAAAGAGAAAAGGGGGAATAGTGGTCTTAGATTTTAAAAATGAAAATGGGTAATTAATAGGTAGCAAGAAAGTGCCAAATATATTCCTGCCTAGGCAGCTCAGAAAATAATAGTACACAGAGTGTGGGTGGGGAAGGGGTGTCTCTGGAGTCTTCCTATTTGTCATACTTGAATCAACTTAGGCTAAGGCAACATGCTGAGATTTCCTTCCTGGAGCAGGTCTTTCCATCTGAATCTCTGAGGCTGGAAAGGGGGATGTCAGGCTTTCTTTCTGAGTCTTGTTTGTTTGTTTCTTTCTTTAATTGGTTTTTAAAGAGAGATGAAGGGAGAGGGAGAGAGAGAGAACATTATTGTGAGGGAAGAGCATCCATGCTTCCTGCACACCCCTTACCAGGGATTGAGCCTGCATCCGGGCATTTGTCTTGATGGAGAATCAAACCTGTGACCTTTTGGTGCATGGTCTGATGTCCAACTAACTGAGCCACACCAGCCAAGGCCTGAGTCTTGTTTCCTAATAACCAGCTTAAAATCAATATCCCAAAAGGCAATATTAGGATAGGAAAACTTTGGTCATTCAATATCAATGTTAAAATTTTTTTATTTTGATAACAGAAGGTACACACTAAAATAGGGGTAATGGGCTTAGTGCTTCTAATTTACTCTGAAATGGTTAAGAAAATAATTACATATACACAGAATGATAAAGCAAATGGGCAAAATGTAAGCAATTGATGAATTTGGGTGAAGAGCAATTTCTTATACTATTCTTGCAACTTTTCCATATGTTTGAAATTATATCAAAATCAAAGTTACTCCCAAAAAGTACGCTGAGAGAATTTTATATAGAACTAGTTCACTTAATTACCATCTCAGTGTTTGCCTACTTTAAAGCATCAAACTAACTTTCAAAAAGAATCTGAGTGGGTGAAGTGTGTAGTAACATTTTTCTCCTGAGTCGTTTGCTTTGAAGTGACATATTTCTTATCCCCAAGTATTAAATTCTAGATTCGCATTTTGAAACATAAAGGCATATTTACCAAAAACATGATTTACTTTAGCAATATCATCAAGTGTTTCCTTTCTACTGTTAGGAAAAAAAGAAACCTCTGCTAATTTTTCACCATTCCATTTTGTTCTTATCTTAGCAGAATGTATTGTGGGAGTTGGGAGCGAGCATCCCCAAAATGTGCCACCCTGGCATGCAGTTTATTTCACACCAAAATCAGTTAAAGGCCAACAAACTTGGGAAGTTTTTTACTTCCCCCTTTGCTTAGATTCCTGCTTTAGGAAGGGGGCCTTGACTTAATCACCTTAAGAATGTGCACCCTGCTAACATTATAGGTCAAGAAGACCAAGCAAGTTAGGCTGGATACCCTGTGTCCCATTGTTTCCCAGTTTCCTAGCAGGAATTTGCTACCACGTTTCCTCAACTACCTGTATGTCACCCATTCTGAAATCTAGTACCCCATCTCCCCTTTTCTCTTTTACCCCAAAGTGTCATATATACCCAGTGTTGCCTCACTATCTTTGGAGTTTTCATGCTTATATGAATTCCCCATATTACAGTTTTCATTTTCTTCTATTAATGTGCTGTATGTTGTTTGTATTACAATGAGCCAGAAGAACTAAAGGGCTAAGGGGACCTTTCCCCCTGTTCCAACAGTACAGTCATGCTTTGCTGTTATTTATGGTAGCATGAGTTTAGGTGACAGCATGTATGCTTACTTCTTGGTTTATCTGGAAACATTTGACTTTTTGTTGTTGTGATAGCCAACAGTGTGTATAGGTAGGGCTCTTCCATATAGTCCTGCTGGCCATCAAAAGCTAGTCTCGCCCTGACTGGTGTGGCTCAGTGGATAGAGCATCGGCCTGCGGACTGAAGGGTCCCAGGTTCGATTCGGTCAAGGGCATGTACCTTGGTTGCGGGCACATCCCCAGTGGGATGTGTGCAGGAGGCAGCTGGTCAATGTTTCTCTCTCATCGATGTTTCTAACTCTCTGTCCCTCTCCATTCCTCTCTAAACAAAATCAATAAAATATATTTTTTAAAAAAGCTAGTCTCAAAAAATGTATTGTTGACAGTGTATTTTACTAGCAGCAAAGTTATCCAACCCTGAAAACCTTTATTGACTAGTTACTAAGGTGCCAGGCACTGTGGGGGGCACTGGAGATAGTGATGAATAAGAGAGAATCTGTAACTATTACCAAAATAATATATTTAACATTTTAAACTGTTGTGTTGACGGATATAACTAGATCCACTTCCTTTGTTGTCTAAATTTAGCCAGTGACACTTTTTTGAGCTGTAGATTAAAAGTGGCCTGAAATTAAAGCATAGAATCAGTGCTGACTATTCAGGTTTGTGATAATGTGATTTATTGGGTTTGTTAAACAGTGTTTGAATTGTGTTTATGTTCTCCAGCTTCTGTTGTACAACTTAAACTCAAAGTATCCTTTTAGGTAACAGAGCTAGTCTTTTTGCCTTTCAAACACACATTATGCATGAGTAGGCCGTATTATATTTGTTCCCATATTATACTTGTTCCCGCATTTAAATACTTTAGGCAGAGTATTTTGGATACTAAGTTGTAATTTGTTTCTTCTACTCAGTTTCAGAATATCCAAAAGTGACTCTGGTTTAAGGAAAAACTTTACAGATAAGGAACTTTTACTCTTATACCACCGCTCTTTCATTTTTTGACTCAGTGCTAAGTAGGAAGAAGATTCTGAGAATATTAAAATATTTCAAAGAAATATATAATAAGAATATAAAGAGAACTACACCGGAAATGTTTTCAAATATTCTAAGAAAGATTTAATACAGTAAAGTTTGACAATCTAGAATTTACGAAGTCTGAATCATTCCAGGTGGTGGAGGGTGTATCCATTTGAATACCAACATTTTCAATCTTCTCAGAGGACTAATACCCTACTTTCTATAGTATTCTGTATATAGCTTAATCTTTTATTTACAGATGATACTCATCATTACCAATCATTGTCTTAACACTGTAATCACAACTGTGTAAAAAGCTTGTATAGATGCAACAAAGATTAGCAGACAAAACATGAAAGCATTTTTTAGGTTAGTAGTATTATGAGGTGATGTCTTTTTTCCAAAATTGTTTTAAACTATGATAGTGATTTGGGAGTTTGTTTGGAATTTTTATTTGGCTGTTTGGGGAATTGATAGTGTGTTAAGTTTGTATTTTTGGCATTTTTTAATCAATTCTCTGTAGTGTTTTCGTACCCTCTCTTATTGTCAGTCTGTTGACTGTCACTTCCCAGGGCTTGTGCTGCCTCTAACAGGAAGTTTAAATATTTCTTTAAAAGGGTTTCTTGTTTCAGGTGCCAGCCAAGCGATTTCCACCATACATCATTAGCCTGTTGTGCCTAGACATTAGAGCAGTAGAGCTGCAAAAGTCATTTTTAACTAAGCAAAATAGGGGGAAAGTAGGGTATTTCCCTCTTGTGTGATTCCATTAATTCCCTGTTTCCTTGTTGTCTTCTGTCTGTAGGAAGCTGAGAGATTTAGATATTTTATTTTGAAGTAACAAACCAAGAATTGTACAAAAAGAGTGACACGGTTTCTTTCTTTCTTTTCTTTTTTTTCCCCCAAAAGAGGAGTTTGATTTTGCTTTCTTTGTTTTCCTAGGTGCTTCTGTTTACTTTAGAGTTTGTCAGAACATCATCCCAGAATCATAAAAGAAGTAAAACTAACCTTAAATTTAATTTGTAATAACATTTGAATTTAAAAGAAAAGTGTGAATGACAGTACCCTTTTAATTAGCTAATGGGTGTTAACAAAAGTCAATCAGGTTTCATGACTAAAACAGAAGTTCCTGAGTCAGACTCTCAGTTCCTTCTCATTAAAACTTTAACTCTTATTCTAATAATGTCTCTCAAACTTTCTGATATGTATGTGAACAACTTCATTGAAAATTAAGCTACAGCTCCCATCTGTTTTATGAAACATCTTCCTAAACACAGATCTTATTCTTGATGATTTCTACTCACATATCTGTTTTATTTGTTTTAAGTATGTATGACCTACTTCATGTACCCGCCATTTTTAATTGCCATATAGTACAGTTTTTAATGTATAGCTAAAATAAATTCTGGTCAGTGGGTACAGTGGGCTGTTTTCTCCACTGTAGTTTCACTAACGTCAATCTTAGGTAAGCACAGTAATTAAGAAAGAATGAATACTTTCACATATAGCAACAGAATTTTTATCAGAATTCATTGTAACCCTCAGGTTTCTGTTTTGGGTGATATATATTGCAACATCTGAACTTTCTCCATGTCCACGTTTCCTGCTTAGAAGACAGACCAGGTTTAATCTGTTGAAGCTATAAAATCCATCTAATTCACTAAGGATGCTTAAAAGATAGATAATTTTTTTCTTCAACTGTTTTAAGTCATGTTGATCATTATTGGATTTCTTTCTTGGAATAGATGGGGAAAGAAAGAATCAAGTGATGATTCATGGAATTGAGCCAATGTTGGAAACACCTCTACAGTGGCTGAGTGAACATCTGAGCTACCCGGATAATTTTCTCCATATTAGTATCATCCCACAACCCACAGATTGAAGGATCAGCTATGACAGGATTTACCAGAGCATGTTACCCTTCTGCTTCAGTCAGGTTTGGAGGAGGCAACCTGACCAGAAACCCTGCTGCAAGCCAAACAGGAAAATGATTCCATGTCTGATAAGGCCACTGGGGCTGGTCTTGCTTTGCATCACCACTGCTTTCCTCCACTGCCGTCATTAAACCTCAGCTGCGACAGGAAAGACTTTACAGGATCACTGCAAGTCTTCTGTTTTCTTGTAAAATATAATGAAGCCGAAACCTTTGGCCTAAGAAGAAAATGGAAATATGTGCCACTCAATTTGTATTTCTGATTAACAAATAAACAGGGGTATTTCCTAAGGTGACCATGGTTGAACTTTAGCTCAAGGGAGTGGAAACATTGGTTTAATTTTCAAGAGAATTAGACTTAAGAAAGTAAAAGAGAAATTCTGTTATCAATAACTTGCAGCAGTTTTTGTAAAAGATCAAATTACAGTAAACCCATCTTTCCTTAATGAAAATTTCCTGTTTACAGTCCCGTCTATTAGTATGCAATCTTGTAACTTTGATAATGAACAGTGAGAGATTTTTAAATAAAGCTTCGAAATATGTTTTGTCATTTAATAACATACAATTTTGTCACTTTTCCAGTACTTTCTGACTCACATACTAGGTCACTGTTTTCACTCTTACGCATTATCTTTCAGACTGGCCATCACAGGCGTGGAATGAATATAGGGCATAGGATAACCTGTCTCAGGAGCTGTCCTAGATGTTCTAGCTGCTGATTTTTAAATCTGTGTCCTTCAGGCGCTAAAGATATAAATAATGTTATCATTTATCTTTGCTGTTTTACCACTATAAACCTGTCAGATCCTAGCATATTAAGCATCTGTATAGGATAATTTTGCATTTTTGGGAAAACCATTCCTTTCTAAGTTAGTGTTTTTCATTGGCTTCATGTCTAATATTTCACTGTGGTCCCTGGTAGCCTGTCTTCGAAGTCTAAAGATTACTGATCTCCTGGCTGCAGTACCTTTTTCTTAACATTACCAAAAATATCCAGAGGTTACTGGATTCTTGCTCATTATAAGGGAAATTTTGCTGCACTTGATTACCACGCTGCTGAAATTCTACTAGCCAGAAGTATTTGTGCATTACACTTTGTCTCTTGTAAGCTGTCCATATTGAATGTTGGCCCATTTGGTTATGCTAAACGACCTACTATCACACAATAATGGTTTTATTGCAAAGTAAAAATGAATGTTTTTCTTATAAAAGCTACATATATTGAAGTGAGATCTCACTGGTGCTCACTGCTTCTTTTTCCGTTCTGTGATTTTCACTGATTAATAGCAGACTTATTCACAAAATGAGATTAAATAATTTAGTCAAAGATCAGATATTCTGGAATAGAAGAGTTAAGGCTCAAATAAAAAAATCGGGTATCAATGTGATCAGAGAAGAATCGAAGCAAGTCGTGAATAACTAGCTAATGTCCATAAAATGAAAAGTGCCATTTTAATACAGGCGGAAAAAATAGCAGTATTTGAGTTACTTAAAGATTAAAAAAAACACCCACTGACTTGTATTTTTTTGAAAGAGGTTGATCTGACTATGATTGTTCACATTAAAAGTGTTTATTCATCTGTTCAGTTTGGGGATTTTCCCCCTTGATGTTTTGACAAACTGAAGTGAGCATCAATGGGCAAAGGATCAGAATGCCAGGGAGTGCTGAGCTGTGAAGAAGCAAGGGTGGTAAGACATACTTTTCCACAGACAAGACCTGGGCATGTCTCTGCTGTGGGCTCCTGTGAGCTACTGATGCTCTTTACTTCCAGATTGGGAAGCAAATTTTATCAAGCCATCGCCCATTTTCACTTACTTGTTCTAATGAGCTACACCAGCATTATAACTTATTACTCTAGTCCTAGGTAAGTCAAGACTCCAATACCAAGGGAGAATAGAAACACACATTAGTGCTGGCTTAAATATCTATTTTTGTTTCTTTTTCTTTGAATATTTAAATTTTATGGTTTATTAAAAAATTAAACAAAATTTCTGTCTTTATTTCTAGAAGTTAGAGATGAAATTTATATAAAGCAAGTTACCTATTAGGGAACTCACTGAAATTTCATTAATCTTATACCAGTCATAAAAGTTCCTCTAAGAAATAAAAGCTATGAGGGATAAAGGAGGATGTAGGAAAGAAAATTAGAGACGGCCACAAATCTATATGCTTGTTTAACTCATCCTTGGTAGTGAACCCCCTAAGAAAATGAAAATGTCTTTTAAAATTATTGCCATTGTTGCCCTAGCTATTTTGGCTCAGTGGATAGAACATCAGCCTGTGGTCCAAAAGGTCCCAGGCTCCATTCCGGTCAAGGGCACATGCCTGGGGTTGTGGGCTTGACCCCCAGTAGGGGGCGTGCAGGAGGCAGCCAATCAATGATTCTCTCTCATCCTCTTCCTTCCTTTCTGAAATCAATAAAAATACATTTTAAAAAAATTATTACCATTGTTAACCAGGAAAGAAATAAGTTCAGCCTAAAGTAAATAATTACTTGTCTTTCATAATGTTGTTTTGCATTTGGATGATCTTAATTCTAGCCATGGATAGAGTTGAATTAAGCATCTTATGTATCTAAAGACCTAAAGTAGCCTGATCATAATTGAATAAAATTGACCTACCAGTCTTTACAGCATGCTCATATAGTCCAGAGAGTCTGAAGTGAACCAGTGAATCAACTAGTCCTGTTAGGTTTATTCCTCCTCCTTCCACCCCTACCTCTTCCACTGGAAACTAGATAAAAATTGAGAAGACATACAAGATTTGATATTGAATGACAGTAACTTTTAATGGTTATTTTTCTGGAGTATGTGTATGTTTTTATAGGTTATATGAGAACCTTTACATGTTCAGAAAAATTGAAAGGATTATGTGAGTCATGCTAAATGATGAGTCTCACTTATTTATCATATTATTGATATTTAGGTCTGAGGTAAGTTGGTTTTCTGTTAGATGTGCCAACATAGTTGAAGTAGAATCTTGGGGTATGGCAGAGAAATAGTGTGACATTTATAGTGTGGGGGTTAAAAAAAAAAGAATGCTTTCCCTGCTGTTGATGGTGGCAGAAAAGGTACCAGGTGTTAGACTGGTGGAGGCAAACCAGACATCAGTTCCACAACCTCAGTACTTCAGTTCTGGTTAAGAAGGAAATCATAGGCAAGACCCCAACCATAAGAGAAAGTTTATTTAGAAAGTCACACAGGTAAAAGAAGTGATCTGTAGAAGATACAGGATTAGGAAACAAGTTACAGAGACAAAAGAAGTGGTCTGGAGCTTGAGAGAGTGAGGTAGTGTACCTAGAGGGAAGAGGAGGGGGACTGGTAAGGCATGGGCATGCTGCTGAGAGGGAGAGCCCATGGGTTTGTCATCCTAAGGGCTTTTAAGGGTGGGGATTTTAGGGGAAGTCCCAGAGGAGAATCTCAGTGGAATATTCATGAGCTTTCCAGGTGTATCCTTTCAGAGTCATGGTCTCCACTGATTGGTCAAGGCCAGGGCAGGGTTCATTAGTCAATGCAGCTGGTCCTGATGTCAGCCATGCCATCAGTATTGCTTTTCTGGGCCTGGAGCTGAAACACAACCAAGACCTAGATGTTATCCCTAGGGGTTAATGCTTAAGGGAGTGTGTGCAAGGACCCACATGGGAGTCAACATGAAGCCATTCTTCCGCCCCTCCTCCTCCTCCAAGGGAATCTACTCCATGACTAGCAACATGCCAGGGGAGGAAAGGTCTGAATCACATGACTGATGATATAAAAGATCAGAGGTCTAAACTGCATGACCTATGGTATACTAGGGAAGGAGAGGTTACCCTGGGGGTGAGGTCCTTATTCTGAGTTTTGCCCATTGCTAGGCACCTAAGGTTTTCTGCCCTGGTGACCTTCTGTACCTGGTCCATCATCCTTACTCTGCTCATGTCTGTCTGCCTATTACACTTCTACCTAAATTTTTCTATCTGGGCTCATCAAATGAACAGATCAAAATTTTAATATGTGTGTAGGGAATTTACATAAGCATGAGCATTCCAAAAAAGAGTGAGGTGTATATGTCATGGACAAAGAAAAAAGGGTGGGGTAGGGGTCAGAGATTTTGAAGGAAGAAGGTAAGTTTGTAGATAGTTGAGGGAGAGGGCATCATGTTTGGCAGGAATTTGCTTGGCAGCCTAGAAACAAGGAGACGTAGTAGGGCATCTAGTAAGCATGGCCTTGTTTGGATTCTTCCTACCTAATGCTGGAGGTGATTGTGCAGAGGTGCCCTTCCTGAAGCAGGATTTTCTGTCTGGATCTCTTAGGCAGGGAAGGGGTGAAGGTCAAAGGTTATTTCTGAGGCTTGCTTCTTAGTAATCAGCTTAAAATCAATATTCCAAAAGGCAGTTTTAGAGTGGCATAACTTTGGTCTGCTTCAGTCGTCAATCCCATTCATAGTTACTAGGTTGGAATCAGTCAAAATATTTAAGTTTTTTTAGTTCTATCATCTTCTTACATATTTTCTAAATGTAATTATCTCCTGGCCTGAAAATATTAAAAATTACCCATAGGGGTGTTGGGAAGAAGAGAAGAGAGAAATGCCTTTTTGGATGATTTGAGATAGAGACTGTAATTATAAATATAACTATTTGACAAAAGAATCCTTTAAATCAGTGGTTCTCAACCTGTGGGTCCTGACCACTTTGGCGGTCTAACGACCCTTTCACAGGGGTCACCTAAGACAATCCTGCATATCAGACATTTACATTATGATTCATCACAGTAGCAACACTACAGTTATGAAGTAGCAACGAAAATAATTTTATGGTTGGGTCACAACATAAGGAACTGTATATAAAGAGCCAGAAGATTGAGAACCACTGCTTTAAATTCTCTCAAACAGGAGTTACAAATTTGATTCTTCACATTTATAAACCAAAGTCATACTAGAATCTAGTAGGCATAACAGGATGGGCCAAAGTTGGTTTACAGTGGTGAGTACACGGAAGAATTTATTCTTGTATTTATTATTGTATTATTTTGTATACAAACAACTATACACCTACTTTTTATAGTACCCCTACATTGATAAAGGACTAATTTTTAAGTCATTTAGGACCTTCATCAAATATTTGGGTCATTAAATACTTGACAATTGTTCATTGATAATGTGCTGGAATGACCAATGTGAAGTAAAGACAAATCTGAAGGTTTAGAATGTCCAGCATGCTTTCACATACCAGTTGATTTCTTCTGAAAGTGATTAATTTGGCTTTCCCTGTAGCTTACCCCCACACCCAATCCCCTCATCACAGGGATAAATGAAACACAACCAGGCCTTTTCCTCTTTGTTTTCGCCAATTCTTTGTGGTGTGTCTAGCACATAGTTTGTGCTTTGCAAATGTTCATGAAAGGAAGAAAAAATAAACTCAAGAGTATTTAATGACACATTAAAATCATTGTATGTTCCTGTTGAAAGTACAATCTATAAAAATAAGAACCTTGTCATTTAGAAATCAGTATACCAAGTGCAGTTGGTTCGGGTTTGCATTACTGATTAAGACTTGCTTACTCAAATCTGCTACTTTCAGTAGGAACCACTGTGGATCAGATCCTTGCGTCAGTCCACATTCATTTTAGTTACAGCATAGACCACAGTACATATCTTATGTTTCAGCATCATTCTAATTTAAGCAACCCCCCAAAATTGGGGCTATTCTCATCAAGCATTTGGAGGTATTTATTAATTCTGACCTTTTCACAAATGAGTGGTGTCTTGCTTTTACCTCTAGACTTTGCTTCTGAAAATGTAATGCATTTTTAGCAAGGGAAATATGTTAGACCTGTGACAAGGTTATTAACTAAGGTAGACTATTAGAACCATGCTGATGAAAGCCGGAAGAGAAATATTTGTGCTTCAATCTTTTATATTGAGTGGAAGAGGTATGTTTTGCATTATAACTTATAAAATACCAATGACCTTTTCCCTTATATCATTTACTGTGTTTATAATAAATATTTGGGTGGTGTTTATTTCACACACTGAACATAAATTTGCAAAGAGCAGGTCTGTTTGGTTCAATATTGTATTCCCAAGACCTAGCACTGTGCCCAGATCATAGTGAACTGTCCTAAACTGCTGAATAAAAGTTTGGAAAAAGCTGTGTAGTATATCTCCCTGTTAGAGTCCAAAGCACATTAACATAGTAAATAAAGGCTTTGAGAAGTTTGTTTGTTTTTTAATATATTTTATCGATTTTTTACAGAGAGCAAGGGAGAGGGATAGAGAGTTAGAAACATCGATCAGCTGCCTCCTGCACACCTCCTACTGAGGATGTGCCCGCAACCAAGGTGCATGCCCTTGATCGGAATCGAACCTGGGACCTTTCAGTCCACAGGCCGACGCTCTATCCATGGAGCCAAACCAGTTAGGGCAGGCTTTGAGAAATTTTAAAGTTAAACTGAAACATTTGATCCAGGATTTCCCAAGCTTTCTTGATATAGGAATAAAATGCACAATTGTAGGTTAGTAGATGTTCTGAGAGGAAAAACACATGTTCTCTAAACTTAAGGAACTTCTGTAAGAGGAGAGAGGACAAAATTTCTTAGGAGGAAAATGAGTTTTTAAGATTAGAGAACATGTGTTGTTTTCCTCCTTATTCTTAAGGGATTAGGGTTGGAGTTCTATACTATACAACATAATAGTTGGAAATATGAGAAAATAGGGCTGAGTGAATGATTACCTTGAGCTAACTAAATGGTATCTTGCTTGACCTCTCAGAAGCATTTGACAGTTGATCACACCTTCATGAAACACTTTCATCACCAGAGACCACACCCTCCTGGTTTTCCTCCTACCTCAGCCTCTTTCTCAGTTTTCATTGATTGTTTTGCTCTTCTTGACTCCTAAGTGTGGAACTGTCTCAGGGCTCAGACTTTGGTCCTAGCTATACTCAATATGTGTGCTCAGTCTATGTCTTTTAACATGGTTGCTTTGTTACTTCCAATATTAACTTCTCCCCTGAGCTGCAGACTTATACCCAACCACCTGCTCAACATCTGTCTTAGACGTCTGATAGTTCAAATTGTATTTGGTCAAAGCAGAACTTGACTTTTTGTTCAAACCCATACCTCTCCCACTCTTTTCTATGTTAATAAGTTCTACCTAGCCTCCAAATCTGTTTATTTCTAACTAGTTATCTTTAATCCCTCTCTCCTTTCCACATTAGCACATCCTACCGATTCTACCCTAAAATATTCCCTGAATATATTTACTTCCTACCACTTACACTGTTACCACCTAAGTCTAAGCAACCATGATCTCACCTGAACTACGGTACCCTCTCATCTGGTCTCCCTGCTTCCAATATTGTTCTTCAGTCTTCAAGTATAGTGTTCTTAAAGCACAAATGGCACCATGTCAATGCTTTGATCGAAACATTCCAGTTTCTTCCCATCCCATCCAAAGCAATTCTAAATCCTTTCTAATTTCTGCTCCATCTGGTTCCTGCTTCCGATCTCATCTCTCTGCTTTTGCTGTTCTGTTGTTTAAACTAGTGTCCTTGCCCATATTGACCCTTGAATATGCCAAGGTCATTCTCTCTTCAGGGACTCTGCACTATATGGCTATGCAATGAACAGTTATTGAGTGTTTACAATGTCCCAGGTACTGCTCTGAATGGTTTTTAAGCATTAACTTGTTATAGGTGTTGAAGTTCTTGGGTTTCCCAAGATAAAAATTGAGAGAAATTTTCAGACAGATTTTATTAAGCTTATGCTTGAGCACAATGGAGACAGCATAGATGTAAGAAAGATCATCTGAATTGACTCAGGGACTGGCTCTGCTTGTCTGCTTTTATAAGCTGTGGACAAAGTGTGCTTTTAAGAAAAGACGGGCTTTGAGAAAAGAAGGGCTTTTGGAATGTTCCTTGTCAGGGTAAGAAAAGTCAGTTAGAAATGAGGTAAAATTCTGTAATTTTTTTTAGCAGGGAGTGGAGGGTTGGTGACATTGTTACAATCAGCTTACCCAGTATTCCTTCTAGCCACCTGTCTTAACTTGGCTTTCTGGCCACCTGGTATCTTTCCATTCCCAGACTCATTTTCCTCCTAAGAAATTTTGTCCTCCTTATTCTTAAGGGATTAAGGGTTGGAGTTTTCTTCTGTAACTACTTCCTGCTGAACAAGGGTGCTGTCCCTATACTTGGGAGGAATACAATTCTCTTCACTGTCTGATCTAGAAAGGACATGGGTCTTCCTCCTCTGGGGTGGGCTGGAAACCTTTCATGACCATCAACTTGATATGGAATTGCCACAATCTGAAAAAAATAAACCTCACAAGAAAGTTGAAGAGATAAGGGCGAAAAAGTCATTTAAAATTTTAAGATAATGACCAGTGTTCACATGTGGGGAAGAAGCTAAGTGATATTCAGTAGATTTCCCTTAATGGAGTTCCATATAGTTTAAGCAGTGGGGTTATTAAGATTGTGTTTGGCCTGGTTTAGAATCTTATTTATTCTTTCTTCAGTCTGTTCACTGGTATTCACATACATGCATCAGGAAATACTTGCCATAGCAAAAACTTCTCCCTGTTCTAGTAGGGGATGGAGATGAGGGGACAGAAGAGTTAGGAGCAGGGAGGTTTGGGGGACTCTCAGCAAGCAGGATGGAGTGACAAGGACTGAACTTGGTTGAGGAGGGCCCCAAGAGCCAAGTTAGGAGGGGACCAAAAACAAAGGGTCAAGGAGGGTGGGCATGAAGTCAGGTTTGAGAGTGAGGCCACACACAGCAAGATTCTCAGAGCTTTGGGCCCTGGTATATTTTCACAAATTCCTGAACATAGGGGATCTCCAACTGTTTACTAGTATATTTACAAAAGAGGTCCAGCTGGAGAATAGTATTAAAAGTCAGAGAACCATTCTTAGGCCTTTCTTTCAGTCCCCAGGAGAATATTGGAGCTGGGCCTCATTACAAAAGAAAACTATTTTTTTCCTTTTTAGATGATCCAACTTAAATTGGTTCCAATTCATGAGGATGTGTTCTAGGGGAGAATTTCTTGGGAGCCTTTCCCATGAGAGTGGCCAAGCATCAGGGGGCTAAGAACTGGGTAGAGTGGTCATTAAGGAAATAGGAGCACTCTTGGTCCCAACTGGACTGATACAGAAGACAGTTAGTGAGAGCTGGACAGGAGAGGGAGAAAAGTGAGAAGGGAGAGCCAGAGTGAGGAAAAGTAGGAAACCAAAGCCTGTGTAGGAAATACCCAGTTTCTCCGACCTCATGTCAGGTCTAGGTTCGGCTAAACTCTGATCTGTGTATAGTGACAGTGAATCAGACGCCTAATGAGACAGACAAAGGAAAAAGATCTTCCTTGATAAGCCACATATTTTGAGTCTGCGTTGAGGTGAACTTGGACTCACCGATATAGCAATGAGAATGCACAGGGACACAGGTCTTAGGAGAGAGTTGACAGGAAAGGTCACAAACTTCAGGGCCCCAAGTCAAAGAAAGAAGACAGAAATACCGGGAAGAAGTGAAGAGAGATACCCAACAAGTAGCCAGACTGGCACCAAAGTAGGAAGGACAGGTGTGAGGAAGACGAACAATGACTCGTCAAACAATAGGGGGGAGGTTTTGCAAAAGGTTGAAAACCTAAAATGGGTTTGCCATAGATGGTGAGTGATGGGTTTTAGAGTTCTTGCTGCATAGATATTTGCTTCAGGTAGGCAGGAAGGGGGTTGGCTAATGCCAATCTATCCCGTTCCATGACCCACTTATCTTTTCAGGGGAGTCTTCAAGTGGCAGTACCCTATAGGCTATATATATAATTGATTTCAGAGAGGAAGGGAGAGGGAGAGAAATAGAAACATCAATGATGAGAGAGAATCATTGAATGTTACCTCCTGCACACCTCCTACTGGGGATTGAGCCTGCAACTTGGGCATGTGCCGTTGGCTGGATTTGAACCTGGAACGCTTCAGTCCATAGGCAGAGGCTCTATCCACTGAGCCAAACTGACCAGGGCCCTATAGGCTTTTAACTGCTCCACTGGTTTCTATAAAACTGCAGCGAAGTTTCTCTAAGAAACTTACTGAACACAAAACAGAAATAGAATACAAAACAATGTCTGCAATGGAACTTAAACCCAATATCAGGGACTTTAACTCTAGATACCCAGGGTGGGACACGGGGAAGCAAGCCATCTGCCCACTGGTCAGCCACTCCGGGCCAGTGCAGCTACAGTGGTTCGAGCCCACTTTCAGGGACACAAGGGAAGGACAGAGACAAACAGAATGTGATAGAGTACAGAATCTGTCCAGGAAGGAGGAAGGAGCATGAGGGTCAGAGGCAGACTCACCAGTCATAATGATGCTGAATCAGAGGTTCAGGCACTGCTCCTCAGACACCATGCGTCTGACTTGTCTTCTTCCTACCTTTGTCTCTCTGCTGGGAGAACACAAGGGGTCCCATCTGAGGTGCCACAAAATGTTATTAGTATTGGGGTTCTTGGGTTTTCCAAGATAGAAATTGAGAGGAAATCCCAGAGAAACTGTCAGTCTGGTTTTATTAAGTTTACTAGGGGCCCGGTGCACAAAAATTTGTGCACTGGGGCAGTGGGTGGGGGGTGTTTCCTCAGCCCAGCCTGTGCCCTCTCACAGTTTGGGACCCCTCTGGAGATGTCCACTTGCTGGTGTGCCTGGCCAGCCTGGGTGAGGGGCCAATGTCTGTTTGCAGGCTGGTCAAGCTCCCCAGTGGAGACCCTCACCCCAGGGGGTGTGGCAAGCCTGGGTGAGGGGCTAAGGGCAGTTTTCAGGCTGGCCACAACTCCCACTGACCCTCTGGGCCATTCGCCTGGAAGCAATGGGGTGGCGCTGGCCACCCCACAGGCTTCCCAGGAGGGGATATGGGGTCCCCCGGCTGATCCCGTCCCCCCACTCCCTAGGCTTCTCTGCCTGGGAAGCCCATCAGGTGGCGCTGACCACCCGATCAGATCGGCCTCCTGAGGCCGCGGGTCCGCCGGCTGGTCCCCCGGAAGCTTCTTCGCAGGCCGTTCTGGTGGCGCTGGCCACCCATTGGCCTCCCAGCAGGGGGCCGCGGGTCCCGCCGTCTGGTCCCCGCTTCCCCCGGAAGGCTTCTCCGCCTGGGAAGGCGTCGGCCGGCCCAGGGCGCCAGATGCCTTCCCAGGACCCAGGCTCCCAAGATGACGGAGCCCGGGACTGCGGCCTCCGCCATCTTGGCTAGGCTAATTTGCATACAGTCGCTCTGATTGGCTGTTGGGCGTCCCGAAGAAATGGTTAATTTTACTATTCCGCTTTTATTAGTTTAGATTCTCAAGCGCAGGCAGATAGCACAGAGGAAAGGAGAGTCCTTTGAACTGACTTGGGGCTGGCTCTTTTTATTTTTTATTATTTAAAAAAAATTTAAATATGTTTTTATTGATTTCAGAGTGGGGGAGAGAGATAGAAACATCAATAGTGAGAGAGAATCATTGATCAGCTGCCCCCACTGGGGATTGAGCCTGTAACCTGGGCATGTGCCCTGACTAGGAATCAAACTGTGACCTCCTAGAGGTAGTTGTGACCTAGGCCATATTTTTTTTTTATATAAAGTCCAATCTTTACCTTAACCGAGCCTGTCTATTATCTTTTTGCATCCATGATAATATACCTTTGGGATGTCAGAGTAATTTCCTTTTTCCAGACCCTTCAGGGCACAATCTCCCACCAGAGCAGGAGACCACAGAGCCCCTCATTGTTATTGTTGTTGTGGTAATTATTAACATAAGTATCCTGTACCCACCTATGTGAAAGAAGTATGTGTCTATTCCTTTTATTTTTTATCCATTCTCAAAGACCCCCCCATCCGCACCCCTGTTTGCTTTCTCCTGCCTCCCTAATCTATCATTAATGAATTTCATATAATCCTCTAGCACCTTCCCCTTTGATTCTGATGTATAAAATAAGTGGTTAAACTGCCTTATTTTTTTAGAGAGTTTTCTCAATTGTTTGAGATTTTGTTTCCCAGCAATTGTCATCAGTTTGGCTCAAATAAACTCATTTAAAATTCTGTACAGGTTTGAACATTTCTTAAGTCAACAGGGGAGAAGAGATAAATCTTTCAGGAGAATTTCAAATAACTTATATAGATACTGCCCTCCAGGAGGTAAGACTTAATTCTCCCCACCTCACCCTTGCCCTCTGAGGAGAGAAAGTGGTAAGAATGAGAAAGTAAGACAAGGCCTAACGGGCTTTGGTAGGTGGACTCAGATATTCCCTACTGGAATGTGAGCTCCCTGAAGGCGGGCCCCTTATCCCTCTTTTCATTTTATCCCTGGTACTAGAACTATGCCTGGAACATAGTAAATGTTCAAAAATGTGTGATGACTAGATGAGTGATTGCATAAATGACAAGGCCCTACTGATGTAATTAGCTAGTTAATATTAATAAAGGAAAGAAAGCAAAGGGAAGTCAGATATTGTAAGCATGGTCGCCTTGGAAAGCTTTACACACGATTGCTCCTCCAAGGGGATTAATACCCCTCCCGCATCGGGTACTGGATTGTTGTGGGGAGAAGAAGGAGATGAGCACTTGTGCAACGGAAGTCAGGATGGTGCAGGGGAGGTGCAAGCCTGTCAGTCTAGCCCGGGGAACAATGGATTGGCTAGGGGGTGAACCCCATCAGAAGCAGGCAAAATCTTGAAAAGTTCATTAGTTAGTGTGAAGAAGCTCCTAGCTATAGTCCCAGACAAAGAGTTCCCTCAGGTTTGCTTGCTCCAGAACCCACAGTCACTCGCCCAGGTGCTCACCTGTTCTCTCTCCTTAGCCATGTGGCTTTAAACAGTCACATAGCCCATGACTGTGCCTATCCCACATGCAGTGGACTGCGGCTGGGAACACGAACTAAGCCAGCCAAATGCTGGGCTGGACTGCACTTTAATATGGAACAGAAACTCCGGCAGTGGCCCTGCTGAAGACAAGGTTGGACTTCTTCCATGGCAAGACAGAAAGGGATGGGACCTTGGAGGGGAGCCCCCTTAATTTTACATCATCAATAAAGCTTTCCACGAAACCCCATCCTTCCACAGGGGCCTCAAGAAATTCCTTTGCTTGAGGCACCCAAGAACTTCGTTTCCACCATTAACACTTCTGGAACGCCACTGGAACCCAGAACCACCTGAACTCCCAAACTGGTGGGAGGAATACTCAAAAGGACTTGAGCTTTCCACATGGTCTCAATATGATCTCCAGAAGTGTGAGGAGATAGTTCAGACTCTAAACTTCACAGGATACTGACTTTCCTTGTAGGCATCTACTGACATGCCTCCTTACTGGCCTTAATGCTCAGTTCACTTGTGAAGGGAACCATAATTTTGCCAAGCTGAATCTGCCTTTTTGGGTTGGTGATTTTAAGCTGTTTGTTAGGAAACAAAACTCAGAGAGAACCTCTAATCCTGCCCCTTTCCTGCTCAAGCAATTCAGACAGAAAAATCTGCTTCAGGAGATTGTGCCCTGAAGGGTCTGGAAAAAAGGAAATTACTCTGACATTCCATAGGTATGTTATCATGGATGCAAAAGGGACACAGGAGCCACCTGGAAGTTTCCAATGTCCAAAGCTGGAACAATCTGAGCAACAAAATAAATAACCTGTTATACGATTATAACCCAAAGCATTAAATAAATATCCATGAGAGTTTATGCTGACACAAATACATGGTCGTTTAAAAATTACATGGACTTTGGAAACTTCCAGGTGGCTCCTGTGTCCCTTTGACATGCCCCATCCTTGGTTCTCGAGCACTTCCTTACTCTTTGCACTGTTTATATTTCCTGCCCCCGCCCTAGAATCAGCCCTCTCTCCAAGCAGCCCTGGTCCTGGTTCCCTTTTTATTTTTTTAATGGGTATTTGTTTCTTTGTTTATCCCTGTGTTTTCTCTGTCTGAGGTTCCTGCACTGGATAGACGTTATGTCTCTTTCCGGTGGGTTTATGAGTGTAGATAATGGTGTGAACACAGATTGAATAACATAGGCTGTAGAATAGTGTATTTCTGACTGTAGAACTTTCACTAACTCTTTCCAATTGGTTTTAAACAGTGGATAAAATATTAATATTTTATTTTTATTTTAGAGAGGAAAAGAGAGAGAGAGAGAGAAGCATCAATGATGAGAGAAAATCATTGATTGGCTGCTTCCTGCACATCCCCTACTGGGGATTGGGCCCACAACTCACACATGTGTCCTTGACTGGAATTGAACCCAGGACCCTTCAGTCCACAGGCCAATGATCTATCCACTGAGACAAACCACCTAAGGCCCCTGGTTCCTTTTTGGAGAGGTTTCCTTTAAAATCCAAACCTGAACATCACTTAGGCAGCCAGTCAGTGAATATTTATGTATATCTTACTCTAACATGAATCACTGAACTAGGTGCTAGACATACAGTGGGGAGCAAAGCAGGCCAAGTCCCTGCCTTCAAAAGTCAGCACTGTGATGTGCGAGACAATGAGCAAGTCTCATGGGAGGAATATGTAGTTATAACTCTGCTAAGTGCTATGAAGGGAAGCGACAAGGGACTCAGATGAAAAGTCACCTAAGTCAGATGCCTGGTTTAGATCAGGTGACCAGAGAAACCCCATGAGTGGCTAACATTTAGATTGAGAGTTGAAGAAAGATTCAGCTATTTAAAGAGCAGAGAGAGAAGTTTTTTAAACTGCAGGTGAGTTAGGCCTCAACTAGCTTTTTTATTATTATTATTAAAGGCCTCAAAATTACCAGAAGTATTATATAAAATCAATGTTACCTGTATGTATAGGCTGATGGGTTTTCTGATTCATGATATAAAATGCATTTCTTACTGAGGATTATCATTTTTTAAAAAAGTTTGAAAGCCACTGTTTTTGGAGGAAATAAGAGCAGGTTGAAAGCTCTGAAGAGAAAAAAAAAAAGGCCTTAATATATTTGAAGGTCTGAAAGGAGGCCAGTGTGAAGGAGGAACAAACCGGGGACAGAAGAAGAGGCCAGAGATGTGAGGCAGCAGCCATCCAGCAGGGCCAAGGAGGCCTTATATTTTTATTAAGGGGTGATGGGAAGCCTTTGGAGGGTTTTAAACAAGGAAGCCTAGATATTTTTAAAGATCCTTTGGGCCTTTTCACAAAGATGGTGACAAAAGCGAAAAAGGAAACCCCTGTCCCTCCCAAAGCCAAAGCAAAGGCTCAAAGGCAAAGAAAGCAGCGTTGCAAGGTGTCCATAGCCACACAAAAGACATTGACATGTAACCCGGCTTCTGAGGTCACCCAAGACACCGAGGCTGTGCAGGCAGCCTACATATCCTCAGAAGAGCACCCCCAGGAGAAACAAGCTTGACCACTATGCTATCAATAGGTTCTCCCTAACCACCGAGTCAGCCGTGAAGACAGAAGACAACAGTACACTGGTATTCACTATGGATGTCAAGGTCAACAAGCAACACAAGCTCTATGACATTGGCATGGCCAAGGTCAACACCCTGATCAGGCCTGATGGAGAGAAGGCATGTGTTCAACTTCAATAAAGTTCCTGACTATGATGCTTTGGATGTTGCCAACAAAATTGGGATAACCTAAACTGAGTCCAGCTAGCTAATTCGAAATATAAAATGTTTTTCCACTATAAAAAAAAAGATCCCTTAGGTGGAGATCAGAAGGAAAAAGCAAAAGAGGAAGCAGGGGCCATCTGTGAGAAGGCTCTTACAAGTGGCCAAAGCAGGAAGAGTGCCTAGAATGTGTGGTGCACATTTCATTGTCATTTTTGTTCTCCCAGCCACTAGACTAGAGCAATGCCTGGGCCACAGTGTATATGTGCTGAATGAATAAAATACACAATTGTAGTAACAGTGGAGAGAAATGGGTAATGGATGAGTCAGTCACATGTATGGAAAATGGCAAGTCTTAATGATAGACAAGGTGTTGGGGAAAGGGAGAGGGAAGAGGGAGAGCACTCCTTCGCACATCTAACCCCACCAGTACTGACTTACGCTTCCTTCTCTACGTAGGGTAGTTATAGGGTTCTTTTTTAAAAAACTATTTGGTCTGTGTTTCTACCTCTGTGCTTAGTCATATTGGCCAGAAGTGGAAATGATGATTTTTTAAGAGAAATTGAGATTGAGTATAGCTGCAAAAAACAGCTATCACAGATTTTCGGATCCATGGGACTTTATAATCTTTGATGCCAGATCTTTGAATCTGCATGAGAGTCAACCACTAGCAAATAAAGCTCTCAGAGGGGTCCCCCAATTCTATGGGATTCCACATTCTGACAGGAAGCTAATAATTTATATAACTAACTGTTCGAAGAATCTTCTCCCACCTGTTTTGCACTGCATTAAAAATATACTGTGGTAGCCCTAGCCAGTTTGGCTCAGCGAATACAGTGTTGGCCTGCAGACTGAAAGTTCCTGGTTTGATTCCAGTCAAGATCATGTACCTACCTTGCAGGCTTGATTCCTGGTCCTAGTTAGGGCGCATGTGGGAGGAAACGAATTGATATGTCTCTCTCACGTCAACATTTCTCTCTGTGTGTCTCCCCTGGTCCCTTCCACTCTCTTTAAAAATCAATGGAAAATGTTTCATGTGGGAGGATTAAAAATTATACACACATACACACACACACATACATACTGGGGCAAAACCTTTCTTGGCATACTTTTCTTAACATGCCAATGCCCAGCTTTGCAGCTGACTGCCCACTCCCTGCTGGTTTCTTCAGTGGAGGCAGCCATCTCTTGTCACTGTGGAGGGAATGGGAAGAAGGTGGACCCAGACTGGTTCAACATGGAGCAGGAAAATGAAGGAGCCAGATCCTAGGAACAGAAGAATGTGAGTCCTGTCTAGAAGGTCAGGCACCAGAGATGGGTGTGCTCCAGAAATGCTGATTCATTTAGAATCAGCTGGTCATTTTGGCCAAATGGGTCTTGTGCTATTGACTGAGAAGTCAAAGCAACAATCCGATGTTACTGGGAGCAATGCTGGTGGTGTTTGTATTGCCTAAGAATTCTCATGTGACAGCATAGCAAACTCAATCTGGCTTAAATGAACAAAGGGAATGCATTGGCTCATAGCATGAAAACTCCAGAGCTCAGTCTAGAATGCATATCCTCCTCAGAATGCCATCTTCGTGTCCATTTTGTTCATAGCACTGCCTCTTCTGTGTGCTGGCTTCATCCTCGGGCTGCGCTACTCTTGGTAACACAAAGGCTGAGGGAATTTTGGACTTTGTATTCTCTGATACACCCTCCAGAAAGAGGATTGTCCCCTCTGGAGACCCAACAGAGGACTGAGGGAGCTTCTTCCCAGAAGCCCTCGCAAACATTTCCTCAAATCTCATTGTCCTGAGTCTGGCCCACTTCTGAGCCAACCACCATGGCCAAGGTGATGGGTGCTCTGACTAACGTAAGCATAGCAGGGCCCCCCGCCCCCCGGAAGCTATATACACATCCACTTAGAGAAAGGGGCAGAAGCCAGAGGGGGGTGCTTCCCTCAAGCAAAATGTGGTGTTGTGACAGGAGAAAAGGAAAATGGCTGCTAGGGAAGCAACCTGTGATGTTTCCTATATCAGCACCAATACAGCCCAAAGTGGAACAATGCAGATATAGATAACGAACCCCCCTGCCTGCTTCTAGATAAGTCAGTTAACCTTTGAAGTATCCCTTTCTTTATCTGAAAATATGTGGGAGACAATATTTCAGGGAAGGTCAAATTGATATATCTACATAAGTCACTTGTATATACCAAAATACATAAGGTTATATAGTTGGAAAAACGGAACACAAATATGGGGTACTTTTTGTGTTTTCTTGAGGTCAGTCAGTCCTGCCAAATAGTCAGTCCTGCCGAAGCCAAGACAGAGTGAGCTTCCACTGGCAGGGCAGCAGATGCAGGAGGACCTCCCTGGCCACCACAAGTGTCGGCAAGTCAGGGCCCGTTGCATGTCTCCAACACAAGAAGCAGGTTTCACTGGCTCAGAACCAAACTCAAGCAGCAGGTGTTCAGGGCTGGGGTGTTGAAGTTTCAGCTTTGATTTTTCTATGAAATCGTTCAGGTTATTAAAATGTCGACCCCGTTCTCTTGTATAAGAACTGGTTTCATTTCTAATGACACAGCACCACCATGCCATTCCTTGATTTAGTCACGAGAACCAAAACTAATGTGTGGCTAGTTTCATGTCGTTTTTAGAGCAGTTAGTACAGAGAACAACAGGCTCTTGTGAAAACAGATGTATTTGCTATCTATTTCTCTATCTGCTACTTCTCAGACTCAAAACCTGAATTCTGAGATGGCTGGTCCTCTGGCGTGGTCCTTGTGAGAGAGGCTTCGGGGAGCACAAGAACCTGGCTGTTCTCAGCGGGGAGCCTCTTTATAAGAAAGAAGAGCACCATTCACCCAACCTTGTGAGAATAGCGAAGGGATGTCAGAAAGAGACCGTTCTTCTCTTGAGAGAAGATTCCCAGGGCGTCCCCGCTTGTGAGCACGGAGGGTTCTGGACTCGCTAAGCCTCTGTACATGTCTTAAGGCCTGTGGTATTGCATGAGAAAGTGAGCAGTATTTAGTGCTTCTGGAGAAAAGCATTGCCTTAATGCTAATACTCTCATAATGACAACACAGCCAGTCACTTCACAAATGCTGTATCATTTATAATGTCTCTGTGAATAGGTTAAAGATTAAATAACAAATGTTTACAGATGAGAAAACAGAGACATTGAATTTCCCATGACTTCAGAGAGGGTGTTGTAGGTTTTTGTTAGAATCCTGGGCTAGCCTTTGCTGTGTAATTGCTTGACTTCTGTGTCTGAGTTTCCTCATGTATAAAATACAGACAGTCATAATAACTACTAAATAGAGTTGCAGTAAGGATCATGCAAATTAAGGTACTATGTGAAGTGTTCAGGACAACACCTGGCACACGGTTTGCACTCAGTAAATGTTAGTTGTTGTAATTATTATCACCTTCACTAGCCATGTTCCTCAAATGCAAGTTGGATGCCCTTGGCCCTTTGCTTCACATGTATACAACCAATCTCTTTTCCTACCTGGCCCACCTCCAACCTCAGTTAATCGTCTGATCTTTGATCTCAGGTTGTCTTCCAACATCTGTCTTGCTTCCATGTTAGCAAGCTGGCCTCCTTTAGGGCCACCTCACCAATCTTTACTTGTTGCCTGACCATGACTTGTGGGGCATCAATTAAAAAAAAAAAAAAAAGATGTTGAGTTGAATATCAGGTTTAGGTAGATCCACTCACTGGAAGACTGCACATGGAGTTGGGCCTCCCGCGCTATGCTGTAGGCAAGCCCAGGTAACTTTATTGGCTCAGTGTAAAATTTTACATCCAATTCTAACAAATTCCTGCATTGTTTTGTGTTGTTTTTTCCACAAGGGGATATTATCAAGAATGCTTTTCTGTATTTTATTTCTTTGATTATTTTGTTCATTCATTCTTTCCATCAGCATTCGCTTACTGAGTTCACCTGAGCAATCCCAATAATATCACTGCTATTTATTGCTTTGTGTATGTACATCTTGTCCCTTCTCCTAGAGTGAATTTTCTGAGGCCAGAAGCCATGGCATCTTTTCTCTGGGTCACCCATAGACCATGAGCAGGTCCTCTTGAGGATCAACTCATGGAAGGACTGTGATGACATATATGCATGTCTCTGATCTTTTCCCTCTGCTTACATCTCCTTTCTTTTTCCTGAATGTCTCAGAGGCCCTTGCTGCCTGAATGTAGTTAGGCCTTGAACAAGGAGAGACATAGATGTCATCGTCAGGAGAATCTTCTGTCCTGTATTTGAGACTTTGAAGGTAATGCCCCCAGGGGAGTCCTTAGACCTGGCCTCCCACACTGTTGGTAGAATACCTGCCATTTCCTCAAACAAATCATCATGTCTTCTCTCTGTGCCTCATTGTGTTTTCCTAATCTAATTTCTCTCCCTCCCACAGACTCATTCACCTCCTTTCCCTAATTCTCTGCCAGGCTTACCCTGTCCCCGGCCCCAGCCTCTATTCAGCGTTGGCCGTTGCTATTGCTTGATCTTACTCTATCTCTCACTTTGGTTTCTGTTCCCCCAATTCTTTTTCTTTCACTTTCCTCCACCCACCAGCCATTTATAACAGTGTCATCATGGCTTACAGTGTGGGAACATGGCACTCGCTGTCTCCCACATCACCCAGCCATCCTTGGCTTCAGGTGACCAGCATTCCTGTCCTGAACCATCAGGCAGGATTGCAGCCTCACTGCCACCCGACGACAGTGCCCTGCTCTCGCAGTGAGTCTTGCCTCCTGCCTACCTCAGGGGCAAGGCCAGGGCAGAAGATGGGGGACACACAGAAGTGCCCCAGACCTCTTCTCAGCCTGCTGGGCAGTGAGCGCTGCTTGTGACCCAAGACCACTCAGAACAGCTTCACTCTGAAAGCATGAAACAGGGAGGGTTCTCTTAAAGGAACGGCAAGGGCTGCGGGGAAAAGGTGGGGTAGCACATATGACTGAGACCAGAGAGGTTTCTGGTGCTGACATGACTTGGCCTCCCATTCCACAAAACTCAGCTGAATACCCAAGCCGAAGAATAACAGGGTCCCAGTCATAAGCAGAAAACGCTCTTCTTCCCTTTTTCTTCCCTCAATCTCACACATGTAAGCTTGTACAGTTGGTTCTTGTGCAAAGTTTTCCAGAATTGCCCAAGGGGAGGACAGCTCCCTTCTCAGGGGTCAGCCAGGATGGCTGGAACAACCTGAACTGCCCAGGGAGGGACAGCAAGGGACAGCAAGGCTGCTGGGAATGGGGCCCGCTAGGACTCAGCTTCAGTGGTCTTCTCTCAAACATGCAAGCCAGATTTGGTCAAACTTTCTCCATGTGAGGCAGCTGCCCTTTGAAGCTGAGGACCAGGGAGGAAACACAACTCCTGTCTAAGAAAGAACAGGTTTCTTTCTTACCCTCTTTGCTGACAGTTGTATTTCCTGCCCGTGTGCTACACTGACCCGGAGCAGCAGCATGGGGGGCCATGGCAGCCAGAGGGAGCAGCAGGGTGAAAGTGATTAGCACCCTGAGCTGCTCCTTCGCCTGAGCCTCTGCAGGCAAATTTCTCCGACCTTCCCTTGCTGTCTTTCTGCTGCTGCTCTATGAGCCAAGTTCAAGGGCTGGGTGGAACAGGCTGGTTGAGAAAAGGAACGAGTCAGGTCTCTTGGCATCTTCCCTAGTCTCAGAAAGGAAATGCAGGCCTAATCTTGGCACTCAATTTCTTCTTTTCAGGTGCACATGGTTAAAGCCTGAAATGCATACCTATGGGTGCATCTCAGCCACGGCGCAGGCAGGATGTGAATAGAGCTAAACCTAAGATGGGCATTTGTATTCAAAGATCTTTTACATCCACCCACATGACCTAATATAGTGCTAAGAATGCCTTTAATACTTATGGGGCTTTTTGATACTTAAATAAGGTCTAACCAAAGCAAAGAGAAAAGATAAAGGAGTTTTGCCAAATGGGATCAAGGGATGAAATGTTTTCGAACTCTATTTTTGAAGAGCCATTTCTACAGAACCTTAGCTTTAGTTTTTATCAGCCAGTGTGTCAGTCTCCTGTTTCTGACTGTCTTACTTTAGAACTGAATGCATAATGTTTCCCATAGCAAGTGCCTTGGATAGCTTTTCCAATTTATTTTGAAAGCTCACAGAGCTGGACTTCTGAGGCCTTCTGCTCTGGACCTGTGGAGTACACCAATGATCCAATGAAGTGCAAGAAGAAAATATTTTAACTTCTATTCATATCTGTTTTAATCTACAAATGAAGAAAGATATTGAGCTTTACTATTACTAGTAGTAACAGCAGTAAGCATGACTGATATTTACCACATATACTCACACTCACAAGCATGTGTGCATATAACTTACAGATAAATATAAATATGGGGGTGCAGGTTCTAATCTTTTCTATTGGATTATGGGATCAAAAAAGTTTGGTGGGACTTCTTGTTTCTGACTAATGTGGAATAATAGACACCAACTTTACCCTCTGGTCTACAACAGGCCTCACCAAAGGAAAAGACAAAATATATGAAACAGGTGTCATTTTCAAGACACTGGACGTCAGACAACGAGGAGACACTCAAGAGTGAGGAAACTAAAGAGTTTAAATCACAATTGTCTCAAAGTTTAGTGAGTTCTTACTGGACTCTAAACTCTGAGGACAATGGCTGCACCTTGTTCACAGTATCTCCTGAGGCGAGCACAGCACTTGTCACATGATAGAAGCTGAATGAGAAACCAAAGCTCTCCAGGGAAGCCCCGGATGGTTAGATCACAAGTGATGGCAAGTTAGGGACCAAATGTACCTTAGAGCAAGTCCAGTTCAGTAATCTCATTCTGTAGATGAGGAAGTCAAGGTCCAAAGCGACACTTGCTTGAAGTCACTCGGTCCCTTAGTGGTGGAGTTACCGGGAATATTCTTTCTTATAAACCAACCCTTGAGTTAAGCAAAGTGCAGAAATGTCTTTCTTTAGAAGGCTAATTCCTGCTACTCACAGAGCACAGGCATGATGAAGTTAGGTGTTAAATGCAGTGAGTTCGGAATAAAAATAGGGACCAAGAATTACCATATTGGCAAAGCCATGAGAGTTGAAGATGTAGCCAGACGCTGCTCAATTCTAGAAACATGCTGAAAGGAACTTCCAGGTTGGGCAGAGAGGCCGGAGGAGGATCACTTGTAACATGTGCTCTGGCTGTCACCAGACATTCCTTGAGACCCTGCAGGAAGACCTATCTCCATGTAAACTCTAGAAGATTCTGGACCTGATCCAGGCCACTTCAAATAGAGGTCACAAGGCTCAGGGGTCTATCCCAGGCCAATAAGTGCTCCTCAGGATAGCTCTACAAGAACGCGGATCTGTCCTGGGAGTGGGGCAGAGGTGCAGGTGGGCTCACAGAGCCCCTAGTTTGGGACCCCATTGCCCAACCACTTGGCCCAGTTGTGCTCTGGGACCCACATGGAGAAAACAAGTCCTCAGCAGATGCTTGTCGGTGGAGCTCCTTCAGTCACAAGATGGGTTCTGTCACAGAGTATGTTTCTGCTCAGGACTTGAAGGAACCCCTGACACCATGTACCCATTAGGTTGGAGCAAAGCCCCATGGGTTGCTTGGGAGTGCTCTGTGAGGTTTGGTGCATTGTCAGTCATCCTGGCCACATCACTTCTCTGCAGGGTTTGCCCAAGTTCTGCTGGGAAGTGGCCGTTGCCGTAAGACCCTTTCACTTTGGGTTTCTCAGTTCAGATCTTTGCCCATTCTTCAGTCCTTGAAAAGGCAGCCCAGATCTTCCTAAGTATTGTATTGGGGGCTGGAAAATTCTAGGACACATCAATGACCTCGTGCTACTATCTTGAGAATTTGAAGATTTGGTCTGAGCCCAGCATAGGAATGGACTTCTTCCTGCTTAATGCCTCTACTACCATCCAGAGTTGTTTATGTGGTATATAGGATGGAAGTTAATGCTTCGCTTTTGTTTCAAAGGCTTTATATTAGCCTCACAATTGGACACAGTTTTAAGCAGTGACATATGGGCTTTATCTGATAAAATGTATGACCGGGTCTGAAAGTAAATGGTGATTTAAATGTGACTTAGGAAGCCTTCTTCACCCTGGAAACCCCATGAGAATTTCTTTAGAAATGAATCTAACAGATTACCATACAGCTTAAAAGTAGTATGCTGAACAAGAACTGCTATGTGATTTACACCCTATTTGGATGTGAGTTCCTTGGGCCCAGGCCCAGGGAGGAAGCCTCTAAGCAAGCCTGGCTGCACCTGTACTATGCTCCCCTCAGCACTGAGCCATCAACTTCAGTCACTGGCAGAGCCACAGTGCAGAGCCCTGGTGTGGGAAAGGCATGGTCTAGCACCCAGTGACAGCGAAGTGTTTTCTATGCACTAATTAAGCCAAGCAGCCAGTGGTGTTGTTGGTAGTCTCCATTTTATAGCTCAGGAAACAAAAGCGTTTAAAAGTAGAAGGAGGTGCCCACTGTCACAGAGCAAGTCAGCAATAAACAGGGTCTAAGACACATACTTTGTGCCTCCTGGGCCAGCATTGGTCTCTGCTTTGGACTCTGTGATCTCAGGGAAGCTGTTCCTTGCTTTAGCCATAGCGAAAGTATTTTTTGTGATGCACTTGCTGAATCTCACCCTAACACTGGCTGTTCTGTGCCCATCTGCTCAACTGCAATGGCCCTGCCTTCCTCAGTCCCCCTTCACAGTGCCCCCTGGCCATCTCGTGGGTTGTCCAACTCCAAATGGTGTCTTGTAAACTCATCCCACTCGCTTCGACACATTCAACAAGATGGTCTCCTATGCCCTTAGCCTTGGCCATGCCAGCAACTTCCCCACACAGTGTGGATCAGAAACATGTCCTGGCTTGGGGCTCTAGGCATGTTTCCTTTCTGCCTGCCTCTGCTGCCCACACTGGTCTCTCTGGTTCCTTCAGGTTCAACAGCTTCTTCATGGGCTCCCTGCACCACCTTCCTCATCTCTACTCTATCTGGAAACCCCTCCCCTTCCTATCCCATTCAGGATCTTAAAGGAATTCTAGGACCCTCCCAACTTTTCAAGAATGCCTAAGTTTTCCTTTCCCTACAAGTCTCTTCTTACACTCATTGAAGAAACATGGTGGTGTCTCCAGCCACCATTTGCCCCCTGAGTTGATTTGGCCCAGCTCTCTCATGATGCCTCAGACTGATTTTTAAGGTGATGTGGCAGGCAATGGACCCAAGATTTTCTCTTTTTCCTGTTGTGTGCCCAACCTGTGAATACAATGTATGGGTTTCAGAATGAGCCATCCCAAGATGTACCTCAGAGGTTTGTGGATTATTTTGACCTAAAGGCAACTGAGGCCCTGTGGGCTCAAGAGAAACTTTTGCCCACCCCTCCCCGCAACCATGTAGAGGAATTCAAATTAGAAGCCTTGCCCATACTAAGAGATTGTCAGAGATAACCTTTTTTGACCTATCTATATGTCAGGGCAAACTACTAAACATGTGCTCTCTCTGCAATGACTTTCTGAAATCCCAAAGTACCTTACTTCATCCCTAGCTCAGAATGTCATATATGCCCATTTTCCTTTATGTCTTTGAACCTCTTGTGTGTGTGGGGTCCCTGACTCTTGGTGTGTGTGAATTCCTATGCACACTAGGTTCAATTTGATTATTCAATTAGCCTAAAAAACCACAGGAGGGAAAGGGTAATTTCCCCCTTTCCTACAGGTGAATTTTATCCCATGATCACCTTCTGACCTTAAGAAAGCATGGTTATCCCAGTGGGCCTGACCTAGTCATAACAGAATCTCAGCCCTAAGTCCAGCAGGACATGTAAGGAGGTAAGAGGGAGTATAACACCTGTAGGTGAGTGGTAGGTCCTATATGAGAAGCATGAAGATCTAACAGGTGTAGGTGGGAGCCAGATGGCTCCAGCTGCAGCCATGGAGTCTTCCAGAAGTAATGACATCGAGTCATTGTTTTGCTTACAGATGGCAAATTTAAAAAGGAGAGGTGTATGTGCATTTTTCCTGTAAACTACTAATGAAACTTCACCTCATTCCAGCACATACACACTCACACTCACTCAGCTGGAACCTGCTGACTCATGCTTACATGACTTTCACAATGACAAAAACAGAGCAACAGTTACTCCTACCAATGCTCCATTGGGTTATTCTAGAAGAAAACATGGCAGCCATAAAGTTGTCCTTAGGGCCATTCCTTAGACACTGGCCTCCTTCCCCTCCCTCCCTGACTTCCCAAGCTACGGTGGTTGGGATTAAATAGGGGAAGAGACAGGCAACGTTTTTGTTCAGCCACCAGCCAACCAGTCAAGGGCAGACTAGGCCAACAGGGCTCTTCCTGGCTCTGGGGAAGCACACATCTTCCACCCTTACTTTAAAGGCAGACAATTTGTTTTTATCATTTGCCAACACAGCTGAGGATGATTATTAATTAATCAAAAACACTAACTTTTAACTTCCCACGCTCTCTCCAGAGATGCTCGGGTGACAGCCGGCATCTGGACTTCAGAACTGTTTAGATAGAAGTGGGCACCACGCAGCAGAGACGTGTTTTTTTCTGGTTTATTCTTTTTAAAACACAACTCTCACTACATCCCATGTAGTCAGTAAGCTTCATTTTAAGGTGGTCTCATTTTGTTGAGTTTCTGTTGGTCTTTTTACACAGTTTCCTTTCAAACCAGAAGTGCTGTGTCAGGATGTCACAAAAATGAAAATAAGTTCCAAGTACATTTTCTGTTCATCAAAAGCTCAGCCCGAAGCACCCAGCAGCATACCTCCGTGAGCACTGAAACGCCACTGTCTTCCTCTGCTTGCAAGCTGATGCTCTGGTACTACCTGCCAAGGTCACGGTCTCGGTCTCGGCAGTGAGCACCTCCCAGTTTCTGAGAGCAAGTTGGAAATAACACAACAAAGGATGATCTGATTCAGTTAGCTGAGGTTTAAGCAACTGAATCTGTTCCCCCACCCCCGCCCCTTTCTAAGATGGCGCTGCTGCCGATCAGCCATCACCCTTGTGCTTTGTGGCCATACAGTGGTTTTTGATGAAAAAAGGAAGGAGAGGCAGAAGATAGCTTGCCTCAAATTACACATCAAAGCCCAGGGCTGCCTCTAAAGTGATGTGGGGGTGCGGCCAGGCTTCACCACCAGGCAGAGGCTAGAAGGAGAAATCCGATGCCTTTAGGGGCTGCACAGACTGATAAATTCTAAGCAGCTTGGAGCATCATTCCATACACCGAAAGGTTGTGGGTTCGATCCCAGGTTGGGGCACACGTGGGAGGCAACCAATTGATCTCTCTCTCTCTCTCCACTCCCCCCACACCCCAAAATCAATACAACATATATCATCGGGATTTAAAAAGTTTTTTAAGCAAAACCAAACTTAAGAGGAAAGCCTGCTTCACTTCCATTTAGTGAGGGCCACGTCTTCAGGATCTCAAATTCGTAAATGCAGAGACCCAACTTTGGGGAGTGTCTGGTGAAGCCTGGAGCTAGTCGCCCAGGCCTGACCAGGCTCCGCTGCCCCTCTTCAGTGAGAGTGTTCCTGTGAGATGTCCAACTTCAAGATGACTCCTGTCTTGCTAGTGCTTTAACCATCAAGCTTTGTGTCTTCTCTTTGTCCTTCTGCCACCTGTGTTTTTCCATGTTGTTGCTCTTGTTAGTTAGCCTCATGCCTGGAGGTGTGTTGGCGGGGGGGGGGGGGGGGGGGGGG
>PVJC01008103.1:0-14062 GCA_004026665.1 Murina feae | reverse complement strand
GTTTAGATAAAAATTTGAGGATCATCTGTAAAATTCATTGATTCATGGCTACCTACCCACCTGAGGATAATGGAGAGAGGGGGTATCTTTATCATGTAAGAGCAAAATTATCCAGTCATTTCTAAGAACTGATCAGAATAACACGATGAGATAAAACTAGGGTACCTACTATATACCCTGGTGACATAAAACTAGCACAGCAGCTAAAAATCCACTCTTCGTTTAACTCTCTGAAGTCAAGCATCTCTGGAAATGCAGAATTTACTACTTTTAGGTGGGGAAAATGTTTAACTTATTCTTGGGTTAATAAGGGTCTCTGAATAGCTCTGGAGTGCTTTTGAATGGCTGGAAAGAAGTAAACTGAATAATAAGTTAAGGTCTTTGATTGCAAATCATAGAAAACAACTGAAAGTAATTTAAACCGAAAAGGTCAATTTATTATAGAAACTCAGAAGAGCGATCTCATGGGACCCAAGGGCCAGCCTTCTACAAAGGGCTAAGCCAAGACCTTGAAGGCTTTAGGACTCGACTCAACTGCCACTACCACCACCACCCCACCCCCTTTTTTAAATCTGTCTCTCGGTCTGCATTTATATCCTAACCTGCCCTCCACGCCCACTTTTCACCATGGACAGGGTAGGAAAACAGCTGATTCAGGCTCCCAATTTTCCACTTTTACTTGGCCAACCACAAAGAAGCAGAGACCACCCTCTTCACACTAGTTTAAAATTCTCAAGAGAGCATCTGATTGGCTCAGTGTGGCCCAGTCAGCTCTTATGGGATAGTGGGGTCATGAGTATAAATTTGGCTGCTGAACCAGAGAGAGCTAGTGCTCAGAACAAAGTGGGGGTGATGGTGCAAGACCATTCAATGTTTACTGATCTGACAAAAGAAAAGGGACATGGTACCTGGTGTCATACAAACTGGAGACCTTCTATACATGGTGACAATTAAAATAATTTAGTCCAATAACGACAAACACCCTGATTAGAACGAACTCTTAGGAGATAAACAAAATGGCCCATCTTCAACAGAATAGATAAATACATTAAAGATATGCATAAAATGGAACCCACAACACAGAGGTACATATTAATGAACTTCAACTACATCGGTATGGATGAGTCTCAAAACTATAATGATGCATGAAAAAAGCAAGTCACAGAAAAATACATACCAGGTGATTTTATTTATGGGAGCTTCAAAAAAAGATGCAAAATTGGACAATATATTATATAGGATTATGTGTGTATATGTAAATTAGAAAGAAAAAAATGACAGACTGAATTGTGAGGTGGAGAATGAAAATGTGCTCAGGGAGAGAGAAACATAGACCTTCAAACAGGTTGGTCATGTTTCTTAAGCTGAGCAGTAGATTTAATGGCATTAATTATTATTATTATTTAATCCAACTTATGTATCTTTGGCTGTATGATATATTTTGTTAAACATATATAAATGAATGCCATTAAGCAGGATTTCTGTCTGAAGAAGCCATCCCTGTGGTCAGGGGACAGTAGTGAGTAATTCTGTTTGTCAAGTGATTTTCCGGATTCTATCCATGTGACAACCACCCTGACAAGGACGGTGTCTGGCTGGGCTGTCAGCACTGTGGCCTGGAGAACGCCTGAGCTACAGCATGCTTTTCTCAGGTGCTTTGGCCCGGTGACAAGCTGCTCAGTTACTCATCTCTACTCCTTGTTCAACCATCCCAACCATCCCTACCCAAGAAAGCTGGCTCATGCTGAGCATTCCCATCAAAACACGATTACAAAACTGTTTGGTGCTTTCTTAAAAGGTTACATAGACATAGAGCTACCCTGTGGCCCAACACTTCTACTCGTATATGTCCTAAAGAATTGGAAGCAGGCACTCGACCAGGCACTCGCACACCCATGCTCATAGCAGCATTATTCACAACAGTGAAAATGTGGAAACAATCAAGAACCCGCGGTCGAAGAGATCAGCAATATGTGGTGTCTCTGTACAATGGAACATTCAGCCATAAAAAGGAATGAAGTTCTGACGCATGCTACCCATGGATGAGCCCTGAACAATCATGCTCACTGAAATAAGTCAGAAGGATAAATCTATGATGCCACTTATACGAGACACCTAGGATAGAAACCTCATAGTTACAGGAGGTAGAATCGTGGTTGCCAAGGACCAGGAGGAGAGGGAGAAGGGCGTTAGTATACCCACAGAGATTTTGCTGGGGATGATGAAAAGTTTTGGGTATTGAAGCATGGTTGTCACACAACACCATATGTATTTAATACCATCAAATTATATACTAACAAATGGTTAAAATGTTAGATAATTATGTTTTACCACAATTTAAAAGAAACACAGTTACAAAGCACTGGGAAGGATGTACATTGGGGTGGAGATAATTGTGTGGCATTTTTTTTCCTTTCTGAGATTTCTTCCTAAGTTTCCTTCCTAATTCCCTGCCGAGCATCAAAACATCAGTTCTCCTCCAATGCAGTCCTGCAGTCCGGGACCATCATTTCCAGCAAGATTTTCAATGCAACAAAATGAGACCTCTTACATGGAGAATTCCCTTCTTCATTTAAACAGGCAAAGATCATCCCCAGATGCAAGAGTGGTGTGAGGAGTGGGTCATAACTGGGTAGGTTAGCACTGGGCTGTAAGTAACAATGTTCAGCTGGAGCCACCCTAAGCCGGAAAGAGACCTCTCCAGGGCGTCAGGACGTGGACACACCCCAGCCTTATGCAAAAGCCAGGGCCACGTTGTGGTCTTTGAGGGTCCGGGGCACTATTGCTTTGTGCCCCTCCCCCCATGACATCAATATAAAAATTATTTTAATACGACTTTAAATACATCAATATTTTTGTCTCTTTTTGGCAACATTTAACTGTTGTTTTTTAGTGTGAGCTCTAAAATTATTATTATTTTTTTTTTGCTGAAGTGAGAAAAAAAAGAAAAGAAAGCAGTTTCCTAGGCGTCTAAAGTATTTCTGCCCTAGAACTGTGCTACTGCGTGTGACCTGAGGACTGGCCCATGCCCTCTGTTTCTCTAGGCCTCATTCTCCTGGGCTAGGAAGGGACTTTGAGGTCGTCTGTGCCACCTCCCATGCAGGCATGAATCTCACTAAGGCGTCCACAATGTGGGGTCGTGCAGTGTCTGCTTCCAGCGTGGGCTCCAAGCAGCTGCTCTCAGTACGAGCAAGTGCTTGATATTGAGCTTTTGAGCAAAAATCTGTATCCCTGTAACTTTCACCAACTGCTCCTAATTTTGTCCAACTGGAACAACGCAGAACAAGTTTTAAGGCCTTTCGATATTTGAAAACAACTCCTATGTGTCATTTCTACCCTTCAGTCCCAGCTCTCTGCTCCAGGTTAAGCACCCTGAGATCAGTGTGACAGGATTTGCACACCCCTGACCTGCCGAGTGCCCTCCTCCAGACAAGGGCCAGTGATCTGACCACACCTGTTCCCCCTGCTACAACATCAGCCTTCTCCCACTGTCACTTAATAGTAGGTCACATGGTTGTCATACACTAAGCCTGTAATTAGTTAGACCCATAGTTCTTTGTTTCCCTCTCAAACTGAAGTTAAACCCATCTATCTCAATCTCTACTCAAGTCACTAATCTGTACAGCATGGAAACGTAGTTTCATCGTCTTGGTTCATGGTAATCCTGTCTAGATCCTCATTCTGTCTTCCAGGTCAGAGGTTGTCCTTTCCGTGTTTGGTCATGTACAGATCTAACAAACACACTTTTCATTCTAATGTGGCAGAGACAAAAAAATTCTATTTTCAAATTTGCCAGCACTTTTTCTCGTTACCGATGCTTGAGTCTGCACCCTGACTTGGTTGGAACCAAGAAACTTAGATTTTTGATTTGAGAGTGATTTTTGCATTCTGGGAAAAAGGAAATTAGCTCTTGCAGTTTATTTCTCATTTCTACAAGGACTCCTTTTGATCAGGGTTTTCACTCTTTTAAGTCATCAGGTGTAAGGCTAGATATTATGGGACAATCTTCTAGGAGAGATGATCTCCCCGGGCCACATGGTGGTGGGCCATTGCTTTGGTGAGAGGCAGCTGGGAGAAGATAGCGGTGAGAAGGAAGGCCAGTGGGGCAGCTGTCTCCGTGAAGTTTCTTTTTTCTGCTCTGTAATTCCTTTACGTTATACTACCGCCTTGGGGGAAACAGGGGAAACAGGCAGCGGGTGTTGGCCAGGAGGAGCAGAAGTGAAGACAATAAGAAGCAACTAAGTGGATTTGGAGAACAAAGTCATACTCCCAGGGTGTCCCAGGAAAGCAAGAGGGTGTGGGCATAGGTGGACTCTCTGACACGGGTTACTCAGGCAAGGATGACTTGCGAGGGCTGGGGAACCTGGGATGTCCAGGTTAGGGGAGACCTTGCTAAGAAGTAGGGGTTCAGGAGCTCAGTCACAAGAAGAAGTCTTTTAGATGCTGTCAATTTTACATTAGCTTTCAAGTAACACATCTGAGCTATTCCACCAGCCCAATACCCCTGAAGCTGTATCATTATCATCCTACACACTTGCCTACATCTTTATTTTCTGTGAGTTGTTTTTGGTTTCTTTTTCATTACAAAAGTAACTGTGCTCCACAGGAAAATCCAAATGATACAGAAGTATATTGGGAAAACATCTGTCAAAAGTTATGTTAAAATCAGGGCTTGTGGCATTTGCCAGCTTCTGTTGACAGCAGAACTCTTTTTGACTGGGTGTGCCACCTGCCCTCCTGTCTGTCCTGGCTTCCTCTCCCAGGCCGACTGTGGTCTATAGACTCAAACTAGTAGGAGAATCACATTCGCCTTTAAGTTCCTCAAGGCGGTGTTGTCACTTAGCAAGAAGCTGTATTTGAGGGCCAACCTAAGGTTTTATGAGTGGGAATAAAAATAGCATTTAGAAAAATACTGTATTCTGTTAGTGTACATGGTAAAATATTGACTTTTTATGTGTACATGTAAGGTGATAGAGCTCAGTTGCTTTTACCTGCTGTACATCCTTTCCCTCATTTGCAAATAGCACCCAATTTTCCTTTGGGGAACAACTCCTTCTCCACACTTGACCCCGGTGGTCTGTGAGGGGCCACCCCTACACCCTGGCTTTATGGACAAGCATGTAATCTAGGCCCAGATGACAAGAGTGACACACCCATCTGCCCTAGTGACTCAGAGAGGGGCTTGGGATCTAGTGGGCCCACCATGGTCAACCCCGGGCTTTCTGCCTGTGTCGTCGGTGAAGAAGCGCTCTCCGTCTGCAGGGCCGCTCCACTGGAGGGCATCCACCTGAGCTCCAGTGGCTACTTTGCCCTCACACAGGAGCCCTGGTGCGATCAATGCCAAGCAGAAAAAGGGAGACACTCAGGTGCCAATGACACCATCTGCTCACAGGAGTCCCGTTCCACCTGAAGCGGAGCCCAGAATCCTCCATCGAAGCCACTTTGAATGAGGCCCTGTCACTGACAACTGAGAGGCCAGTAAGCTTTTAGCAATTGCAGTAGAAATGATCTTTCTGCAAATGTAATCGATGTGGCAGCTGCATTTTCTTTATTCTATGTTGAATTTATCAAGATACATGAATATACGAGTGGGATAGTTCTCAGGAGTCTGAATAATACACTGTACAAGCAATATTTGGAATTTTTAAGCAATAGTTAGGCAAGGCAATTAGAAGGAAATGTGATTTCCTTGTAGTGTCAAAATCACTGGGAGAGCAACTTCAGTTCTTTAGATAATTAACTAACCCTGTCAGCTCTTTAGACCCAAATACAAAAGTAAAGGTGGCAATGAAAGGAAGTCTAGCAGACTGCTGACATTTACATGAAACTGCAGCTGGTAGGAATGCTGCCTTTCCTCACACAGCGTGGTTCAGAGGCTGTCCACCAGCAGCGAGAGGGGCTTGGTTAGTCTGGCAGGCCAACGCCACACGTCACCTACCGTTCTTTCTTGAACTTCTGGGGAAATGCCTTTCCTGGTGTGTGTGTGTGTGTGTGTGTGTGTGTGTGTGTGTGTGTGTGTGTGAGAGAGAGAGAGAGAGAGAGAGAGAGAGAGAGAGAGTTAGAGAGTTTAATGTGGTTCTTAAATCTCCTTGATGGACAAGTGTGACCCAAGCTTCAGACCAGGAGACAGGGAAGCCCAAGTTTTAATTTCAGGTATGATACTGTATCCTTGTGTGGCTTTGAAAAAGCCACTTAACCTCCTGGCCTCAGTTTCCCTGTCTGCAAAATAAGGCTCATAATCCAAACTTAGATGCCTCACCCGGCTGCTGTGTGCATTAATTATTGTTTATAGTGCAAGTGGAAGTTGAGCTGTGTTAATTATTATTATCATTTCTGGGTCTTCTAGCCAAGTTCAAGCCAAGCTCTTGTCTTGCTTTTAGTTCCTGAGATCTGACAAGATACAGCCTCAGGCCATGTGGAGAGCCATAAACCCAGGCTAATCAGCAGATTATGCGTATCTCACTGCAAGGGACTGCCCAGTAGACCGCCAGCCACAGGCCTTCGGTTCTGGGTTCCGGGGCAACCCAGGGATCCACAGTCTTTCTTAGAACCTTGTTCTAACAGCTGGACTTGGGAAGCTGCTGCCACACTCCTGTCCCTGGCCTCTTTGTGTACCTGCCACTTAATTTACTAAGAAGTCTGGAGATCAATAAGAGGAACTCACCCTGTCATTAGACAAGGCCCTAAATTGCAAGTTACAGGTGGAGAAGCTTCAGAAGTATTGTGATCACTCAAGAGGAAAGATGACTAATCGCTTTCTTCTGGTCACTTATTTGGCGTATGACTTTGGTTTCTACTCTCTAAGTACAACAGTTATCAGATTTCCATGTAAGTGGGTAGCTTCATTGAAAACACTTGTGGGTTCTGCCACTTCACCTAGTCCAAATTGCTTAGTTGTATTTCCCCACCATCACGTAAAGTTCAGGAGATGAGTGGAGGAGAGAAAGCTCACTTCACCCACTGTCATCTCCATCTCCATCAGTATCACTGTTGCGTGTGCGGGAGACACCGTGTGTTTAACCCTTTGCAGGGAAGTTCATCTCCACATATCCAGTGCAAGTTGCATAAACAGTTGCAGCACGTTTGGATCTTGGCCGTGTGCAGAACCCGGAGTTTAGAAAGCAGTGCCCAAATGCATGAGCATTGTGAACAGCAGGAAAATCCATATTTTGCAGAAGCAGATTGTCCAGGGCACAGAGGCAGCCCATTTTCTATATTGGGCAGGGGCTGGAGGCATCCGATTTTAGGGAAATTGTAAGCCCCCTCTGAGGCACCATCCATACCCACCGAGGACTGGCGCCAGTTGTTCCAGGGCAGATCATGCCCCTGTGTGCTTGTCACCCGTGTCCAGGAATAATCTCATATCTATTTGCACTGATTCATAACTGTCTCCTTCCAAATTTAGTTCTTGCCGTTAACATACACACACACACACACACACACACATGCTGTCTTCACCCCACATGCCCTAGCCCTCACTTTCCCCAGCTCTGTAATCCCCTGGCAAACAGTCAGGCCTTCCTGGCTCTTTTGTCTGCTCAGCACAGCAGGCAGACGGCGGCGGGGTGTTGGTGAGTGCTAGTTAACTAATTAATGATTGTAAAGTACTTTGAAAACATAAAGAATGAGATAAATGCCAAGTATTATTGTTATTAATGATGAGGAGGCTGTTTAGTCATCCTCTGCTGTGAACTCAGCTCGAGGCTCCACTGTGGCCGCAGGCTGATCTGTGAAGGAGGCTGAGAACGCTCCTCCTCTTTGCAGGCGCTGTTTCACACTGAGTCAGTGACCACGGTGAAGGCCAGGGGCCAGGAAACCTCTCCTCATCTCCCACCTGCCCTCGAAGCACGGCCTGCTTTGTGGCTGTAATGCTAACATTTACCGAAAGCCAGGCTCTGAAACTGCCTATTTCCCATTCACCTGTTTAGTAAGTTCGCTGATGTTTGAGTTCTTAATTATGGTGATTAGCCTGCCCCTATCTAAGCACAGGATGAAGCCCGCAGCAAAGCCCCACTTTGCATTTAGCGGATGGACTCACTTACACACATGATCATTATCTCCTTTTACATGTTTTTAGTGCTTTCTCCTGGTCCCCCTCCCTCCCCTCCCCAAATGCTTCTATTCCCATTTGCTCATTTGAAGAGTAATTCAAATTACTCTTGCCTTAGGAAAGGCCGATGTATTTTCCCCATTTTACAGATGGGAATCTGGAGGCATAGGGGCATTAGAGGCCTTGCCTAGGGCTCCAGGGCATCTAGAATCTGGTGGCAGGGTCACACACAGGTCACCCAGCTCCCCTCTGCCCAGGCTGAGCGATGCCCTCTGACACACGAGGTGATTGCAACAGATCCCACACACCTGACCGGATGCGCAAGGAAATGGTAGAGACGCTCCACGATATAGTCAAGTGAGGCAAACGCACTCAGGAGAGCCTGGTCTCTGCACCGCTGTCCAACCGAAGCCCTAGCCGTGGCTGGCACCGACACATTCTCTGTCCTGCCTGAGGCTTGTGCTCCTAGACTCTGACAGCCTAACAGCACCAGAAAGACCTCAAAGTCTGTCTGTCCCTGTAACACATTCCCTTCACAGACAATGAAACTTCCGTCCAGAGGTGTTAATTACTCCTTCAAGGTGACAGAGCCATTAAGCAACGAGGCTCAAGGCCTGCTCGCCATTCTGCTGTGCAATCCTCCTCGCAGCCATCCCGGACTCAGCGTCAGGCCTCGACCACTGGGTGGTGAAGCTTTAGGTGGTTTCATGTTCTTTGACGTTTTCTGTATTTCCCAAAATTCCTTCTGAAACCAATGAGAGAAATAATCGGGGAACAAGGGATTGTTACATGCGTGTAGAGTGGGCTTGCAGGTGGGGAGCCCAGCGTCTCTCTCCCCAAAACACCAAACTCTTTCTTGTATTGACAGTTTTTTTTAACAGAGGCGCCGATTAGAGTTCATCATTGCTGTCGGAGCGGCTATTACAAAACATCACAGACTGGGTGGCTTACAAACAACAGAAATTCCTTGCTTACAGTTCTGGAGGCTGGAAATCCCAGCTCAGGGCCAGCAAGGTCCACTTCCAGTTTGCAGGCTTCTCATATCCTCACTGTGGGGGAAGGGGCTGGGTGCCATGGGGGTCTCTCTTCTCGAGCCCTGAGTCCCATTCATGGGGACTCCACATAAACACCTCCCAGTACCATCCCAGCACCATCACACTGGGCACAGGGATTTCAACCAATGAATTTTGGAGGTGGGGGGAGATGTCACTATTCAGTCCACACCACTGGTTATCAGCTCCCATTTTAGTTTCTAAAAAGGAGGCATTTCACCAAGCCTACAACTCAGTTATAGGTCTAAGCTAGCGGGGGACCTGGGCCCAGGAGGGCTGGTTGGTCTTACCCTGCGCCGGGGAGCAGCCACTGTGCCTCGGAAAACATTTCAAGAGCTCTCCAGTGACATGGGACTTGGCTAATAGCACCACAGCTGTGCACTCTCGACTGAGTGCTGGGGCCTGGTGCAGTGGCTGTAGATGCTTTGAGGTGTCTTGTTTTAACAAGTGAGGTTATGATGTAGAACATTTTTAAACACTGCAGCTTCAAAATACACCGAAGTTCAAACGTGCATCAAGAATACAGCCTGCTGTGGAGTTAGAAAGCCAAGCGGTGCTGGGTGGAGCCTTGGGTTCCACTGTCGCTTACACCTTCTCAGTTCAGAGCAGCCCCTGGAGCTGCCAGGCCGCTGCCACCCAGTGGGATCATGGCGCTGCTCAGCGGGGTGGGTGGCGTGGCCACAGCCAGCGTATTGTGCTTCATGTACTTCTGAGCAGGTGCTTGTCCTGAAGATTTCTGGAGTGTTTGGAGAAAGCAGAAGAGAAACAGAATCCGGGGGAGAAACACCACCAGAGGTTGAGCCAGTAAGAGGCCTCAGACCCACTGGTCAAGTGGGCAGTAAGGCATGCATGTCCTAGAAAAGTCAATACCCCTTTGGGGGTTTTTGGCATCAGTATAGCATAATGCACATGACCAAATGATAAAAAAAAGAAAATTAGCTCCTCAAAGTTAGAATCACAGCTATCCCTGTCTTCCTTTCTCGGCGGAGCTAACATGGACTGAGCACTTACAGACGCTACACAGACAGTGCCTCACTTAAGCCCCATATCCACCTAGGATATTAATTTACATATGAGGAAACTAAGGCACAGAGAAGTTAAGGGGCTTGCCTAAGGACACACAGCTCACATGTGGTAGAACTGGGATTTGACTTGTGTTGCCCTGTCTCCAAAGCCCCATGTTCTTCATCTTTTTGGTATTTAGACACCATAATCCCATCACAGTCTCTGTAACCCAGTGGGCCTCTCAGCCTGAGAGCCGAATGAGAGTGGAAAATATTCCGGGATCTCTTGTAATTCTGAAAAAAAATGCCCAAGAGATATTAGGAAGGTAGAGGTGCTGGTTGAGTCACCAGATGGGTCATTTCTTCCCAGGGTTGGCGATCTTGGTGAAAGGAGGAGTGCGCTGAGGAACTTGTCTGTGTGTAAGCCCCCTGCATAGGGCGGGAGTGCCAGGCTTTCTCCAAAGGGAGAGAGACTAGCTCACAAGGACTTTGGTTGCCCCTGATTTGAACACTGCAGTATGATTCCCATTTCCATCCAAATCCATGTGTGGACCCTGTTTTAATGAGTCTAACTTCACAAGCATAAAGGCATAGGTGCTGGGAAAACAGGACTTCTGAAACACACCCCACACGTCTGAAAAGCTTTTGTATAGGCTATTGTGTTAACACACATGTTCTAGCAGCAGAAACTACAGCTCTACAGGGCCTATGTTCAGAATGTGGACTCTGCCCTGACTGTTGATTCTGTTTCACATGTAGCTCAGCAATGGGATAGCATTCCTCTTCCCTGGGAATGACAGAGAGCAGAAGAGAAGGGTCATGCTCACAATAACACTTACTTACCTAGAAAGCCTTTCACCTGCCGCTCTCAAGGCCTGAGGCCAGTAACTAGTCCTCTCACCACCTGCACTGGGTAAGAGTGATTGCCTCGCGTTTTACAGGTCGGAACATGGATGAACATGGGGCTATTACATGACTCCAGGCAGCACCTCCCCCAAAGAGCTAAGACTGGGTGATGGGGAACCCTCCCTCTGCCTGGGAGAACAGCATGCACCAAATGTGGCTACCAGCAAGGAGGGGTTCTCAAAGACCCAAGAAACCAAAGTGGGGGTGAGGAGTAGAAGAGAAAGAATGAAAAGCAATAAATAGCACAGAAGGAGGTTAGAGGTTCTCTCCGACTTCCTGTAAGTATAATCCTACCAGCCACATGTGAGAGAAACCAAATGTCATGCAAAGCAGTGAAATTGTCACCCTGAGGGGTGGGGGCTTGCAGGCGAAAAGGTCAGAATAATCCCTTAAGCAAAGCAGAAGTCCCAGTGCTATTTTTAGGAACTCCTAGAATTTGCCACCTATTTTTAGAAAGTCTTAGAATTGGCCACCTCAACTTGATCTGAGAACAGCCCAAGAATTACACTTCACCGCCCTGGAGTGCAGCGTCACGCTCCCCCCCACCGCGGCGGACGGGCTTCTGAGAAGCGAATGGGACAGATGTTGGGAAAGTGAATCACACCTTGAGCACGCTGGGCTTCCTACTGGTTAGGGACTGGGGTAGAGGGTGGAGGCAAACAGTCATCACCCAGCTGCACAGCGTAAGCTTAACCTAGTGGTTAGGAATGTAGGCTTTGAAGTCCTGCACATCCAAGCTCCAGTCCCAGCACCACCCCCCCTCCCCCCAGCTCACCCCCTCCACTACCACCACCACCACAGTCCAGTTTCCTGAGCAAGTCTCAGTTTCCTCATCTGGTAATTAGGGCTAATTATTCCCTCCCTCCTGCAGTGGTTGTAAGAATTACGTGAGAGAATACTAGCTCCTAATAAGCTTTCCGTGCACAGCAGCTGTTACTACATGCTAAGTTTTACACATTGGTGTTTTCTTTACTGAAAGGAAATCTCTTCCCAAAGACAGTAGGGGTGATGGGAGTGCTCGGTTTCCTTAGGGTTCTGACACATACCGTTCCTCCAAGATGCTTGAGTGCCCGCTAAATTGCAGTCTGTGGAGCACAGCAGGCTTTGCTTGGCCTGGGAAGCTCTTGTTTTTCATGGTCTGGGAAGGAGCACAGGTCAAGATGGCAGCCATGTGGTCTTGGGGCTGATCTGTCCAGTCATTGTGCCACTCCCATGGTTTGTCAAGAGGACCTGCATTATTTTTCTTTCTTCAAGAGAACAAATCCATGTTATTTATTTACTTTCCAATAAGTTTAAATCCATGAGGGGTACAGCATTACACGGATGCTGTGTCCATTGGTCTTAGCAGGAAGGATGCTTTGGAATTTAGCACAAACCTTATCACTGTTTCCATGAGCACGAGTTACCTTCCCCAGGTGACTCTGGTTTTGTCCTGTTTGCCACCAGGAGTCACTGTGTTGTTCTTTGCTTTGTACACATAAGCACATCTCTTCCCCAGAGAGAATTCAGTTTCATCTTGAGCACAAACACCTTCAGTTTTAAGAAGAGCTGTGTGTTACCTCTGGTTCCAGAGAACCCACGTATAGCCAGCAAAAATAACCTTGGCCCACAGCCTTCCAGACGTATTTGTCGTTATAGAAGTCCTGTCCCCAGCAGGCCTCCGGGGCTCCAAAATATGAAGTAAGGAAAGCAATTTTCCTATTTTTCTTTTATTTATTTATTTTTAAAATTGTTGACATCATTACAGATTTCCCCCATGTATCCCCTTTGGCCCACCTTCACCCAGCTCCCAACCATCTCCTCTTCTCCTGGCCTTCACCATGCATTATGCATATATGATTTTTGGCTAATTTCTTCACCTTCTTTTATCCAGTTCCCTCCCTCTCCTGAGATCTGTAGTCTGTTCTATTCTGTTTCTTAAAATGGAAGGTCTGAAGCAATGATAGAACCTTTTTCAATGCCCCTTGAAAATGTGATAGAACTCATGGTCCTCTCCCTCTCATGCATGCACAGTTTATGCAGCCAATTTTCTCTGGTTGTGGTGGTATCTCTCATAAAGTCCCTGGGAGCACTGAATTCTCAAATATGGGACCATGGTCCCCGGGGCAAACACTAAGGTAGGTCCCTGTGAGCCTCTGTTCTCAGCATTTTCACTAACAGGTCAACCATAACTGTGTAATGTGTGTTTCTGTTTCAGCACACCTTATTTACTGCGGTGTGCTGAAACATTTATTGTTGGTTCATTAATATTGAACTCACAGCCAACAGCACTGTCATTTATGCCCAAACAAATCTTATCTAACACGTGTATGTTTTCTGTGAACCGTCATAGTCCTCTTGCACTTAGGAGCATCAGACAGCAGTTCAGAAGTGTGCTTGGGGCCATTTTAGACAGTGGAGTCACTAACAAGCAGTACAAAAGGACAAATCACATGGAATTGAATAGCCTGCGACAGTCGCTTGTTTTCAGTGTGAGAGCTGCCGAGCATTGCCTCATTCAACCTCAGCTGCGGGTGTGCACATTGGATGACTCTAACTTTCCCTGCTCTGCACATGTGCTTGTCCACAAACGACTGCACAAGTGCCATGGGTATTGACTGGGATTACAGATAAACTGTAGCAAGTGCATGAATCTGTAAAAACAGAATCTGCAAATAATGAGGACTGACTGCATGCGAAGCTCATGGAAGCCATTCCTCTGGGAGTTAGGCAGAGTGAAGTGTCTTATCTTTTGCAATCCTTTGGAACCTGTCTAAAATGGAGCAGATAAAATGTCTTCCTGTAAAAGTATGGGTGTCCTTCACCATGCCTTTTCATTCTTTTCTTCCTTAATATTTTATACTCAGCAATTTAAAACCTAGGCATTTGAGGGGAAACAAGCTTCTTACTATAAAAACTATGAATATTTGGTGCTTTCTTACATGTATTACTACTGGCCTTAGCACTCAAATGTTCATCTTTCTCAAAGGAGCCTGATTGTAACTTTTTGAAAGAATCTGCATATGCAGGAAGATTGGAAGGAAGCATGAGAAGAGAAAACAGTCCTTGGG
>PVJC01008102.1:0-49525 GCA_004026665.1 Murina feae | reverse complement strand
TCACCAACCAGTGGTCCGCTGACCACTGGTGGTCCGTGAGGTCTGAAAGGTTGGTGACCGCTGCTTTAAACAATAAAGAATTTAAAAAATAATAATCTATAACACTGATATCCATATTAGCTTTCAGAGGGGAAGGAAAAGAGACAACTTTACAAAAGTCACAAGTTACTTTTTAAAATTAAGATTTCAATTTAAGAGCAACTATTTATAGTATTATAAAAAACGTATTTACAGGGGAGGGAAAAAAAGTCTTTATTGTCAAGTTAGATAAACTTAGATATTAAATTGGCAATGAATGAGGAATATACACAGGCCAGTATTATACACTTAACAGTTCATATGCAAGTTACTCTTGGCATAACGTAGTGGATTCCATGGTAAGGGTCTAAAATGCTCTAGATCAGCAATTTTCAATTGTTGTGCTGCATGAATATTTAAAACATGCAATATCTGACTCATCAGGGGCATTAATCTCTTTTCCCTTAGAGTGTCAAATAAAAAATGGTAACAGCCAACACAATAACATCCACCCAATGTGAATGAATCAAAATTTTAGTAATTAGTTTGTGCGCCATGAGATGAAAAAAATTGAAAATCGCTGTTCTAGGCTGAATTTAAATTTTTCTAAATCTTTACAGGGCTAAAGAGATATTGGCCCACCGTTGTCAAAATTTAAGGGAAAATAAAGGTTAATGTGTTTAGTTTCTATCTAAACTTTCTAATTAGATAGCTCTTAAATTTGTTAAAGCTCATTTCTAAAAAAGATTAAGGCAAACTGTCTCCTTTATGTTAAAATTCAAAATAAAGTTTTTAGAAAAGATCTAAATGGAATTTCTATGTGCAAATTTGTTTAAAAGTTCAAGATCACAAAACTACTACTGCCAGCTATAAACTTCACAGTTATTCTAGGTAGATGAAACATATTCTCCCTTCTTTTAAGATGAAAATAAAAATCAATGTATAAGTTTTCTATAACAAAAAAGCTATGACCTTGATAACAAGTATTCAATAGTCTCTTAATCCCATGTTTCATTCTTCTGTCTTATTTGCCCTATGTATGAGATATATTATTTCACAAATAAAGGAAAAAAACAGATCTACTGGGAGAAAGAATGTTTAATAAATGGTGTCGAAACAAATAGCTATCTGTTTGGAATAAAAATAAAATTAGATCCGTATACCTTACACCATATAGAAAAATACATATATTACTGATGGATTCAAGAGTAAAAAATAAAAATGCAAGTACCCAAAGTTCTACATACAATTTTAGGGGGTTCACAGACTCCCTAAAGCTCATCCATGGATCTCAGATTATCTAGAAGACACACTGTTAATCGTAACTTCCATTAAAATCTCAACATCAAGTACTAGACATGTTTTCAAGGTCAAGTCACATGCATCCAATGAAGATGAACAATTAACTCAGTGCTGTACCTTTATAAACCCTCCAAACTGCAACTAGAAACAGAGGCGTGTCAATACGAATGGACAACGACTTAAAAACATTAACTTAAGTTTGAATGTGTATTGTACAAGTGTGCCCATGTCTGTTAGCCTTTCAGAAATATAAATCAGCTAAATCTGTACGTAAAATTTAATATGTGTGTGCTATTCTCAAACTTGATTAAAATACTTAATAAATACAAGTTATGTTTACTATGAATAACTGCAATATACTTAAACATCTAAACATTTAATAGGAATTCTATAATATTAAAATGCAATACTTTCACCTGCATTAATCTCATACACAATGGAAAAATACTTGCAAATAATTAGCATTAAGAATGCAAATATATTTTCACTGTGGAAGAAAAATAAGATTATAAATGATATATTTGAGCAATCTACAAAGAAGCTGTAGATAGTCTACATTATGACATTCTATTTTAAAATGAAAACAATTCAATATGTAAGTTTACAACAAATTTACTCAAGGCAAAATATTTATTACAGAACAGGATCTTACGTCAAAGTAAGCAAGGCAACATTAGATCAACCATTTTCGATTTTTCAAATGAAGTATAGCTTTAAAATTGTAATAACCATGAACATAAATTCTAGCATGCTCTTCTCTTATAAATGCGATGACGTAGAAAAGCAAAGCTTCAATGTGTAGGGATTGGAACCATCTGTAAAAATTAAAAAACGAAGTTAATAGCTCACTTCTTCCAACTTTCAAGATTATCCTGAACTAGCAGAGTAAATTATTTTACCTTTGTATAGTATTAGAAGCAGAAATACAAAGAAGGAAAATGTCTATGTAAGGTTAAAGGAAAGGTTACTTTTATTCTATCTACTAGTAGGCAAGCTCCCTGAAGCCAAGGACTTGTCTATTGTTACACTCCTGTTGTTGTAAACATGATCTGACACAGAGAAGGCACTAATGGTTTCTGTTAGTGAACTGATGGTATCGGGGTTCGGCCTATGCCCATGAGCTGAAGCTCACTGCAGACAACATTACCAATGGTAAGTCCCCTACAGAAACCAAGTCAAATACAACGTGGGAAGTAGGACAACACGAGGGCACAGGAAGACATCAATAAGACACCTAGTATTAAATCTCTGATCAACAAGGTATGTAAATTCTAAATTCACCTTAAAAAAAATTGAGTATAATTCACACACATTCCATTTTATGCATTTTTCTTTAACTTTTCAGACCAAGCAGAGATAACTCTTCATCAATTGATTATGCAAAGAAATAATTCTGGTATATTTTCTTTCTTTTTTAAAAATCTTATCTTTTTAAAATATATTTTCATTGATTTCAGAGAAGGAGGAAGAGAGAAAGAAACATCAATGATGACAGAATCATTGATCAGCTGCCTCCTGCATGCCCCACAATGAGGATCGAGCCCACAACCCGGGCATGTGCCTGACTAGGAATCGAACCCTGACCTTCTGGTTCATAGGTCAATGCTCAAACACTGAGCCACACATGCCAGACTACATGTATTGCTCTCTTCTAGAAAATCAACAGGTATTGTAGAAACCAGCTTCCAAAATGGCCTCAATGATCCCTACACCTCCAGGTAATCGCAATGTACCATGGCTGGTCTATGTGATCACAAGAATACAGTGTAAGTGATGGTACCCCACTTCCAATACTAGGTTATAAAAGACACTGTAGCTTCTGTTTTGGTCTTTTGCTCCCTGTTGGATCACTCACTCTGAAGGAAAACAGTTATTGTGAAAGGGGCAAGGCAGCTTGACTGGGCCCGCAAACCACGAGTGAGCTTGGAAGTTGACTTTCTAGTCCCTAGTCAAGATTAGAAATGACTGCAGACCCAGACAACAGCTTGAATTCAGCCTCCTAAGAGACTCTGAGCCACAACTACTCAGCTAAACTGCACACAGATTACTGACCCTCAGAAATAGTAAGATAATATATGTCTACTGGCTTAAAGTGGGAAATGTTGGGATAATCTGTTAGACAGCAATAGATAACTAATACAAGTATTATGTGGGTTGTGGGACTTATATGCCTTGTTTCCTTTGTACTTCTCTGCGCTTTTAAAGTTAATGTTATTTTTAAATTATTGTCAATGCTTCTAATGGTACCTCCCATTGAAAGATGACACCATTTTACTTACTTGGAACTCGTATCTGGTAGTGATTAAGAGCTGTAAGGGCTTCTACTGCATCCGTTTTGCATTCCCATTCTAAGAGCCCAGAAAGGGTTTTGGCAGAAGCTAAAACAAAGAATCACAAATCCAATTATTTGTTTGTCATCAACTTAACCAGAAACTTAAAGAGAGGGAATGTGCACTTACGTTTTGCATCAAACACTTTGTATTTGATGAATGTAAGAACTTCATGGTCATTACATAACTGTTAAAGAAATATAAAACTCCATTAAAAATATAGCCAAAATAATATTTCTACCTTTTCTAAGTAAACTTTATGGTAACATTTAAGTTTCGACCCTTTCATGAATGAAGTCATATATGTTTTTAGATTAAAAAGCTGTATGAAAAAAATCAAAAATAATGATCGTCTACAAACTATGTACATTTAGTGCTGTACAATAAAACCACAGATTTGTAACTGAAATATATATTCTCAGAGTAGACCAGGATTTATTGCTTGACCAATAGAGTGGAGTTCCAGAAAATCAATTCTCTTCTGAAGCATTTCCTACAGTTTGGGGGAAAGGCAGGGACATGTAAAATTTTGTTTTGTTTTGATAAGCACTGTGCTAGTTATTCCACAGTGAACATAACAGATGTGGTCTGCTTGAAGTGTAAAAATTAAGAACACAGTAAGGAAACTATCCAACTGCAGGAATAAGGGTATCTCATACTAATTCCAACTCTCAAAAAGATTGCACCACAAACCAAAACAAGACCAATGATGAATGGAGACCAGAGAAGTATAATGGCCAAGGAATAAACTATATAAATAAAGTACCAAACAATCAACAGAAAACTAATAAGATCAAAAGTAGATGAGCAGAGCAAGACTTTAAAATGAGGATAACATGCGACATTTTAAAGCAGAAAAGAGGGACATTTTACAGTTTGTATTTCAGTGCCCACCTTTGTGAAAGTCTCTTCTGTGACACACAGTGGAACGTTATAATAATGCAGCACGCACGAGGGCGGCTGGATTATATTCTTAGATGCTTGCCCAGCACTTGTAAAGCGATTATTCTTGCTCATTGCAAAATCCTTGTAGCTACTCGTACCATCCTCCAGCTCAAATATTTGACTTGGAACAACTGAATGTTGTTTAGACACACTGAAGATTAGAAAGGAAACCGGTACAGAACATATGTCTTGTTAGAAGAAGCAGCAAGTAGGCAGTCTCAAAATGCTAACATCTAAGCCTCCATCAACCTTAACAAAAAAGCACGTGTAGCTATTTAAACACAGCTTAAACAGTTTATATTTTGAACATTTAAATATTTAATTTTAGTTAAATCACTCTTATACTGTAGACTTTAGAAAAAAATCTATTGAATATGTTCTTATATTAGAAAATTTTAATAAAAATGTGCCCATTTAAACATGCTGTTTTATGATCATAAAACTGAAAACCACAGGTAAGCAAAATCTGAATTATATGATCCTAATACTTTGCCTAAAATTACAACACTATAGGTGCTAGTTTCAGATGTGCCCTCAGGTACACTAAAATATTATGAAATTTAAATCATGTCTTTAATAAAAAAAATGTTTAATTTATCACTTAAGATATTTACCAAACATTAAGTCTTTTCCCAAATAATTTGACATTATTAAGGTGCGTGACAGCTCTTTCCACAGCATATTCATCACCCATTTCTACTAGTGCTGTACCAGGAATGGTCTTCATGAATTTTACCTATAAATACAAAATCCCAAAAACGTGACCATTTAATTCCCTTTTATAGTAATAGAATTTCTAAAAGATAATATGGTTTAAGTAGTTGATGACAAATACAGACAATCACCTGGAATCTTCAACTTTTATTCGGATATATTACTACTAGACACTTTTAACTCATATCAAAATTCAATAATTTTTTTTTTAAAAAGATTATAATTATACTAGGGGCCCAGTACACAAAAATTTCCCTCAGCCTGGCCTGTGCCCTCTTGCAGTCTGGGACACCTCGGGTGGGGGGGAGGGTGTCCACCTGCTGGCATGCCTGGCCAGCCTGGGTGAGGGGCTGAGGGCCATTTTCAGGCTGCCCACAGCCCCTTCAGGGTTTGTGCTCTGGGGGGGGTGGGAGGGCTGGTGAGTGCAGGCGTGGACGTTTCCCACCAGAGGGCCCACGATTGCACACGCCTGGTGGGCCCCCACTGCTGAGGGGACATACCTGGCACAGAGCTGGGTGGTGAGCCAGGGGTGGACGCTGGTGCAGGATCCCTCGGTGGGGCCCTGCTGCTAAGCGAACAAACCCGGAGTGGAGCCGGGCAGCAGACTGGCTTCAGATGCTCCGCACTGTGCAACAGACGCTCCCGCACGCCCTAAAGAGGCCCCTGGGGAGCGGACGAAGGCAGCGGACCCTGGACGGGTGCTCCCGCATGCCCCTCGGAGGCCCCTGGGGGGGTGGAGCCAGGCAGTGGACCCGGGACCAGTCTCCTGGACGCCCTGAGCAGGACCCCGCCCCCTGAGCTGACACACCCGACACAGTCGGAGGCTCCCAGTGCAGAGCCGCCCTGCCAGCCTCCATCTTGGCTGGGTTAATTTGCAAACAGCCGCTCTGATTGGCTAGTGGGCATGTCTTAGGCATCCCAAAGAAACGGTCAATTTCAATATTATGCTTTTATTAGTTTAGATTATATAACCCATGGAAGAAGAGCACAGGCTTACCCTGGTTCTGTTATTTATCAGTTGTGTAACCTACAGCAATTACTTCACTTCTCTGAACTTCAGAGTTCCCTATAACATGGAGATAATATCTGACAGAATTCAACATTTTTTCATTCAACAAATATTTATTAAATGCCCAAAATGCTTTGATAAGCACTGTGCTAGGCTCTCCCTAGTGAACATAACAGATCATGTCTTCTTCAAGTTTATATTCTAGTAGGTAGATCAATAATTCAAAAGTAATAATTACCAAATATCCAGAGTGCTATTGCAGTGATATACAAAATCCTATATAAGAAATAATACAGATGGCCTTGAGACAACATTTCCAGTAAAAGGCTTGTGAAAGGCAGAGACAATTTAAAAAATAGGCAATACTTCTCAAGTTTTCATAATATCTTGGGCAGAGGCCACATTATCCTCTTACATCATTCCAATTTTAGTATAAATGCTGTAAGGGTTAGGTGGAATAAAATATGAAAATCACTTGGCACCATGATTTTCCTAACCCTTGCAAAGTCTGTAAATAGCTATTAAACACCACTAACATCCATGACATCTTGAAGATGCTTCCTTATCAGTTAACCTCAAAGGAATATTAGCAATGTACTTATACAACAAATGCAACATAGCATTTACATTCACCATCACAACTTTCATTGGGCTATCCTAACATTTTTATACTACACCTATACTTGAACAAAATTCAGCTATAGCAAAACTTTTCAGGTTCATTTGTCTTCTTATGGGTAAAATGTTTCTCCATTGATTAAATCCAATAACATCTACAAATCTAATAGTAAGTAAATACATATGTGAAGTATGTAGTTCTTATGCTGGTAAATCTTTAAAAGAAGTTAGGTAAAATTAACTATATGGAGATATTTTAAGAATATGATGGCTTGAGTTTAATGTATCATGCTGTATCATTTAAAATGTTTTAAAGTTATTGATATGTGGAGTGAGAGACTAGAATTGTTCAAATAACATACAGAAAACTTGGGTTTTATTAGACAAAGTGATTTGGGTTTTATATCATATGATAATCCTATCCTGTTCTATATAATAAAAGCCTAATATGCTGAGTGTCCGGTCAATCAGTCAGACATTCAACCAATCAAAGTGTAATATGCTAATGATATGCTAAGGCTGCTCAACTGCTCACTATAACGTGCACTGACCACTAGGGGGCAGATGCTCTGATTGGTAAGTTAGCTTGCTGCTAGGGTCTGACTGATAGGGACTGAGTGAGACAGGATGGACATACCCTCAAGTCCTCCAGCAGTCCCTCTCCAGCTGGCCAACCTCCCGAGTTCTTCCCTGGCCCCAGTCGTGCACCAGTGGGGTCCCTCAGCCTGGCCTGTGCCCTCTTACAATCTGGGACCCCTTGGGGGATGTTGGAGAGCCAGTTTCGGCCCAATCCCACAGGCCAGGCTGAGGTACCCCACTGGTGCACAAATCTGTGCACCAGGCCTCTACTCAGTTTATAACATAAAAGACAAAAATCTACTAAAGATGTTGATTAAACTGATTCTGATTATCTACCAATGTGAAAAGCACAAACAGAAAAGTAACACTATGTAAAGAAGATTAAAATACACATTATCAAGCATGAGGCTCTTAAACCTTAAATAAACACCCAGGTATCTAAGATAAATGTCTGTATGAAAAAAATCTGAACTATTTTTCCCAATGTTGCTAAATCTGGCCTGTGTAGTCTTAGCTAGTTATAATAAGTAGAAATATTCTATATGTATCCCCCCCTACACCAAATGTGAATTTTCTTTTTAAAAAAAAAGGTTGTCAAGTACTGTATTTTCCGGCATATAAAACAACTTTTTAACCCAGGAAAATATTCTCAAAAGTCGGGGGTCATCTTATATGCCGGGTGTCGTCTTCTGGCATCTTATAGGGCAGGGCGGGTGCTGAAACTTCCGAGCCGGACTGGAAAATCTGCGGTCGCCGCATACAGTGGGGGGAGCTCAAAAACGGCTGCACTCCATTCATTTCAATGGAGCCGGACGGAGACTGCAAGTGTCTCTGGTCGGCTCCTTTTTGTGCCGCATACGGTCTCCGTCTAGAGTAATTTTTAACCCAGGAAAATCTTCTCAAAAGTTGGGGGTCTTATACGCCCAGTTGTCTTATATGCCGGAAAATATGGTAGTTATGTAGAGGAAATTATTTCAGAGATTTTTCCAAGTTCCTTTCTCAAATCAGGGAGGCTTTAGAATTAAAGTAAGAACTAAGAGTACCAAGAAACTCACGTACTTATACTTTTTTGTTGTTAAAACATTAAAAATCACATAAAATAACAGAGAAAGCATCATTACCACAATATTGAAACTCAAATAGCAAGGGATTCAAACGATTAGTAACTTAAGACTACCAATCATTTCCCCAGTTAAATTTCCCACAATTCTTTCAAAACTAGTTTAACATCTGGTTTATGACAGGGAGTATCCTAAGTATTTCTAAGATTATCAATGAACAAAACATCACAGACCTGGGGGAACCACAGAGTTAGTTATGTGGTAAAAATAAACTTAAATTTTTAAAGATCTTCAAAATATGTTTAATTTAATGTTTTGCTCCTTTTGGAGTATAAGGCTCCAAACAGAAAGTTCTAGATACATTCTATCAAAGTGGGTTTAAAAGTGCATTGTTCCTCAGAAGATACAAGAACTCTACCACTTTGGAGGCAAGTATATAAATCTAGACTCATGGCTAAGTCTGAGACATATTTATGTACACCTGGTTCTTCTAAATTCCACAATTTAACATGCTAACTGCTAGAATCTCTTTGAAATTACATTAAAAAATAAAACTTATGCCTCTAATACTCCAGTAATTGATTAAACTGTTTTAGACTTCTATTTTTATTAGTTATTTTAAAAAATATTTTTAGTAGCAATAACCTATACTGATCACTTACCTATAAAAATAATTTCTGGTCTGGACAAAAATCTTACACCTATGGATGAAGACAGTGGTAGGGGTAAGGGCATGGGGTGGTGGGAACCAGGTGGAGGGACGCTATGGGTGTTTTAAAAAAAGGAACATCTATAATAATCTGAACAATAAAGATTTATTTTTTTTTTTAAGTAAAAAAAAATAATAATAATTTCTGGGGTTCCTACCTAATGGATTTTTAACTCATGTAGGTCATTACTAGAATAACTTGAATGTTCCTAACTCAAAGAGAAGACATATGTAGGATATCCCCCCAAAATGTATACACATGTTTGGAATAATTATAAAGGTAATGTTTATTAAAATACATCTCATTTTCAAACCAGCAATCAGCTGTTAAAGTGTGTATACATTTTTTTAGGACACCCTGTATTTGCTGCCTTTTCAGATTTTCTTACTATATTATCTTAGCAAAAAAAAATTGTAAAAAAGAAACTTACCTTTTCAATATTTCCATATAAGCAGAATAGGTTGAAGACTCTTGAACAATTCATTTTTAGCGGATGTAATCCACTAACCATCACAACCGAACCAGAGGGATTTCCTCCATGCATGTAGGAGGAAGAAGCCTGCGGTAATGGATATGCAACAAGCTCAGGTGTATCTCGAGAGCCCATTCTGTAACGACTCGGTAAAGGCAATAACGGACCATGCGATCCTATAAAAATGACCAAAAAGAAAGGAAGGAAATTAAGGAGGGAGGGGAGGGGAGGGGAGGGGAGGGACGGGGGGGAGGAAAGCGGGGGGAGAAAGAAAGAAAAGAAAAAGAAAGGAAAGAAAGAGAGAGAGAAAGAAACACAACTTTAGCAAATACAATATACATTGCAAAAAAATAAGCTCTTACTATAACTAGACTGATATATGGCCAAAGAAAGCTCCAATGTGTGAATGTTCAAATATAACCTGTATGAATTAATAAAATCTACATTGTACTAGATGCCATATACATAGGCCTGCTTGTAGCTGCATACATCAGGTTTTATGTTTCTGTATTTAAAAAAAATAGTTTAACCCCCCCCAAAAAGTATGTAAGTTCAGGCCATAGATAGGGAGGGGGAAATCAGAGTAAATCTTTGGGGCACTGTATATACATTATACCTCAAGTTTTTAAAAAAATCCCTTCTGCCAATGTCTTTTAGAGGATAATGCAATAACATATACAGTGAAATCTAGAACATTTTGGTTCTCCTTTAAATATAATTTACTATAATGTACTTTCAGGTTAGTATTTTATTCTACTTCTAATTTATTTAATATCTATTCAGACCCATACCTATTCAGACCCATTATACCTCAAGTTTTTAAAAAAATCCCTTCTGCCAATGTCTTTTAGAGGATAATGCAATAACATATACAGTGAAATCTAGAACATTTTGGTTCTCCTTTAAATATAATTTACTATAATGTACTTTCAGGTTAGTATTTTATTCTACTTCTAATTTATTTAATATCTATTCAGACCCATACCTATTCAGACCCATTTATTGCAACAACATCAAGAACCAGAAGAAGATGCCTGAGTACCTGAACCTGTTGTCACAGAAACACAAAAATCTACATCTCTTATACTGCAAATTCTTAAGAATCCACCTGCTAACTTCAGAGTAGTTCTAAACAACTTCATCTGTTTTTCCCATTCACAACAGATTGGAAGTAACAAGAAAAATAAATCTGGAGTGAGTGAAATAGACAGGAATCAGGGAGTCTGGAGAAAGTCCTTACAGCCTAAGAACTCAGAATGGGGCAACTAAGCTGAAGATTAATAGCTCAGAAATACATCTAAGGAGCTCCTGAGTTAGTGATTATAAAAGCACACTCTTAAAACATGCAAAGGTCCTCCTAATGAGCAAGAAACCAATCCAAAATCCCAAGTCCTTTCCTCGTTTCCCAAAAGTGAAGAGTATGTAATGCTTCTGACTTTCATTTTTATGAGACTGAGGGAGACTTGTCATCTACTGAGTTACCAAGGACTACTATATTCTGGTACAACAGCATGCTTCTAGAACTTATGTGGACTCCAATTCAGTATTCAGTATTCTCAGTACCATTCACAACACAGCAACACCGACACTACGCACATGTACATGCTATGAATTCCTTCCATTTTATAAAGCAGCGATTTTCAACCAGTGTGCCACAAGAATTCTTAAAACATGCAATACCTGACTCTAGTCAGGGACACTGAACTCTTTTCCCTTAGATCGTCAAATAAAAAAATGACAATAGCCAACATGACAATAACCTTCCGATGTGAATCAATCAAAATTATATATATATTTTTTTGTCAGATCAGTAAAAAATATAATTTTGGTGTGCCACAGAATTTTAGTAATTAATTTATGTGCGCCAAGAGATGAAAAAGGTTGAAAATCGTTGTTACAGGAGAATACTTATCAATGTATTGTCATCAGTGTTGCCTTAAATTGGTCATGGTTTTCAACTACTCTTCTGCTGGTAATTGGGAGTTTATCAAAACAATCAATATAGGTCAGGGTGAGTTACTTGTAACTATATGTATTTTGGTCTCTAATTTAAACGGTTATACATACACTGGGATCATATATCAATCATTCTTATCCCTCTTACAAAAGTGTACATACATATTATATTGCATCCCACCAATTGCTTGTACAGTAGTGACACTTGACTATTATCACTAAACTTTCTTTTCCATGGAAAGTGGAAAGATGTCTGGTAGATGGGCAGCAGAAACCTTCCACTCTACGTAAGTTGGCCAAAGAAAAAAACTTTGAGATCGACTGTCTATGTAACAATCAAATTCAGTGCAAGAGTATCACTTATGTTTGTAATTAGCCACCAGAATTAAATTATGTTACCTACAGAACTTAAAATTGTTATCTATATTGCTTAGGAAGATAAGAAAAACATAGAAGTCATTTAAAAGCTTTTCTATCCTAACTAGTTCATGCAAAAAAGTTTTGGTGCTTGAAAAACTAATGCTTCAGGTATTTAAAAACTTCACTTATGTGAAAAAATGGTACATAAAAAACAGGCATTAACATTTTGAAGGCATTTTCCATCTTTGATATTCTAAAATCTTTGGTCCATATCCAAAGATACACAAACTTTTCTTGGACTCACCCCCAAATAAATCTGTATGTTTATTTTTGCCACTTCTCAGTATAAGGGCTTTTACCAGTTCACCTCACAGACTGGGCTTCCCAAATTAAAAAGAGCTAAAGAATTCTGAAAGCACAGATTTAAACTTACAAAAATTAAATAACAAATTTAATCTGATTAAATAAGTAAACCTCTTACATGCTAACATAAAGGAAAAGCCACATGTAATATGGCACAAAAACGCAAATAAGCCTGTTTTGCAGGACTGCTAAATCTAAGGGATACAGCTGTGATTGGCAGAATTTATAAAAGGTTCCATATCACTAGCACCCACTCCCATCAGCACCTTCCCCTAATTCACATCATCTCTGCCTCTTTATTCATCTCTCTTTCTCTTTCCCTCTCATTTCTCTTATTCTCTCCTCCCACCCCACTCTTGGTCCCTCTCCCCTCCTATTCTTCCTACTTATCTAAGGAAAGCAGAATTATTCTCAGTTAAGTGTTTCAATAGACATAGCTCAGAATGGATGCCCAACACAATCCCACAACAACCATTCCTCTTCAGCAGGGCTCTCCCAAGACCGAAAGATCCCTATTTAATAACCATCATCATCATTCCAAAGAATTTTGCACCTCATCTCTTTAAGTAAACTTGTGCTTTAAAATTTACACACACACACACACACACACGAACACTCTAAATAAATTAGGGCATAAAACTGACAGAGTATTTTATAATAGACTTTAAAATATATATATATATACATAAAGTTCTTCTAGGGCACAAAACATTTTTATTTATACAACTTTTCAATAAGATAAATTTTATAAAGGAAGGAAAACCTAAAAACTCACACTGAGAAAAGTATGTGTCAACACTACTACAGTAGAGTTCTCTGTCCTTCATTTATTCTTTCACAGATTTTTCTAGCCTGCTTTGCCAAACATTAATCAATTTTAGCCTTCAGCTGACACCCATGACACAAGTTATCTATCCCACAACTCCACTACAGACTTGTGGTTAGCAATTCTTTTGTAACCCTCCATTATGCAAAACACAGTAGGCTCCTAATAAGTGTTTCTTTACTGCAGGGTCAGAATTATCCTAACGACCATTGTTAACATTTACACTGTCAAAGAAACTAAGACAAATTATCAAGCAACACACTCACTAAACTGTCAGTCGGTAGTAAGATTTTCATTCTATACCACCACACTTACTGTTTTGATATAGCATATTGCTTCAATGTCTTCTGCCATAAAGACTACTATAGAAACTTCAACAAACACAAACATAATAAATTCCTAGAGTTCAAAAAACAACAGGGAATAAGCTAAAATTCACAGCAAAGAATGGTCATCAAGCATGTAGGCAATTTGATAATATTTCAGATAATAGGCAACATCAGGGACTTTTGTATAAGTTACACTTTCTATTACAAATAGCACTGTACTTCAACTTTAAACCACAAAATAGAGTCAATAAAAACTAAAAAATATTTAAAATCACAGAACTTATAACCAGTTAATCTTATCAACAGCAACTCTCAACATCTACTCACAAGAACAATAGCCTGAGGACTCTCTTTCCTGAGGAAGAAAATTATTCTAGGTTTCATCATCTTAAGCTTACCAACATAGCAGACATTAAAACCAAGGAAGTTTTTTTAAAAAAACTAAAGAAGTTTTAAAAGAGAAGTTAAATAAAACTAATTTAAAGCCAAAATACCAATTGCAGAACTAAAACAATTAAAGATCTAACCAGAAACATGTTTCCTTTTCAATAAATACCCCATTCTTCCTGCCTTTCTTACTCAAAATTCCTCTTTGTTCATAATTGCTAGAATGAAAGAAAATACACTTCACTGAGCAATAATACTTCTTTTTGGTCCTCTAACAAAACCAGAGCCCATAACTAATCAAAATCAAGACAAAACAAAACAAGGTATAATGGTTAAAAAATTTTTTTTAAAAACAACTTTTGAATCCCCAACCAATAACTCTGATTTATCTCAAGAATTATATATCAATATTCTAAAAAAAAAAAAAAAAAAAAAAAAGATTTTTGGACAACTCCTTGGGAGCACATTATAAGGGACCAATCCCACATAAACTAAGTCAAGTGAGCAGGAAATATAGAAACAAGAAATGTGCCATTCATCAGAAATGCAAAAATGCTAACAGTTCGTCTATACTACCTTCCTTCTGCCTTGACAAACTTACCATAGCCATCATGTCTAAACGAAGAAGGGTGTTCTCCCAAAATGGCTTGTCTCTGGCGACCCTTTCCTCTATCTGACACAAAAGTAGAAACATGGTTTTAACAATTTTGATCCAAGTACTTAACAGAGTTCTCACATGGGAAAACCCATTCAAAACATCCGTTACAATTCATAATAGAAGAAGTATGATTCCTGGTTAACTTTAAACATCCATTCATATCCATTTTAAATACAAACACCAAAATTTAAGGAAGTACTTCTATCTAACAAACTCCACTTAACTGGAAAATATCTTTTTGGCAAATGCCAAATACAATCACACTTTCGAAATTAAGAAGAATGGATACTCTTCAGAAAGTGAATGTACACAATGCTAGAGTTTGACACTGTACAGAAGTTTTTACCAATACATGTCTTTAAAACAAGCTTTAAGTGCAGTACTTTTGAAAGACAGTACCTGAATCATACTATTAGCTTCAACAGCAACACATTTTCAAAGTGGGCTTCTTTCAAGAAGTTCAGCATAAGCCAACAACAACCTGTATTACATGGTTTCACAATCAGTAAACACAGAGTATTTTGTATGTATATACACATATTTACAAACACCTACAGACTTCAGAGCTCGAAATTTGCACATCACTGGCCCAGATTATAGCATGGACTGGTCATTGTGTATAGATCTTAACACCAGGCAGGACTATAAACACCCCCCAACGTTTAAATATGCCAAGATAAAGCTAACCAAGGGGGCTACATTATTGGATGAGAATACTACAATACTCCTGAAGTATTTTTTTTTATTTTAGCTACATCTTCAGGGAAGGCATGCCAATGTTCCCAAATCTAATTTGAGGTGTCAATAACAAGTAAGTTTCTAAAATAGCACTTCCTATGGTTGGTTAGTAAATTTTAAAATGCATTGTACAATACTTTTAGAAAATTTGCTGATCAAATTATAGTGCCCGGTAAGATTTGTTTAAATGTATCTTAAGAATCTGGTCATTCTAATCTTTGAAAATTCAAAGAGAGAGAAGCTCTTTATATCATCATAGTCAACTACACAAATGAGATTTATGGGAGATGAGAAATACTTTAATTTTCACCTCAGTCTAGAGAAATATCATTTTAATTACCTATTCCAAGTTATCACAAGCATTGATAAGGAACTAAGGTCATTTAGTTCAATTTTTATTCAGTGTATAAATTTTCTTTACAACATCCCAATCAATTAGGACCATCTAGCCCAGGGGTGGAGAACGTCCGGCCTTCGGGCCACATAAGGCCCTCAAAATCATTTGGTCTGCCTCTGCCAAAGCATTAGGTGTCAGTTAATTAAATGTTTGACCAAATATAGCAGGCTAATTTTTACATTGATAATTTTGTATGGCCCACTAATGATGATATAAATATCCAAATGGGCCCTAACCAGTTTGGCTCAGTGGATAGAGCATCGGCCTGTGGACTGAAGGGTCCCGGTTCAATTCCGGTCAAGGGCATGTACCTTGGTTGCAGGCACATCCCCAGTGGGGAATGTGCAGGAGGCAGCTGATTGATGTTTCTCTCTCATCGATGTTTCTAACTCTCTATCCCTCTCCCTTCCTCTCTGTAAAAATCAATAAAATATATTTAAAAAAAATATATATATATATCCAAATGGCCCTTGGCAGAAAAAAGGTTCCCTACCCCTGACTAGCCTCTGCTTACCCAAACTAGTAACAAGATATTCACTACTTTCCCTTACATTTTCAGGTACCCTAAATCATTAGGAAATTAATTTTTATATTTTATAGAAACTGGTCCTCTACCCATATTCTATCTTTGGGGCCTCAGATTCATTCTTTCTCCAAAAACCCTTCCAAGTGCTTCAAAACTATGATCCTCCCACTCCATTTCCCCAAAGTCATTTCTTCTCCAGACTAAACATTCATAGTTCCCTTTTTTCATTAAATCATCACCATTTAAGTCTCATTCCTCTTGAATCAATCCAATCTGCTAATACATTGGGCTAATGTGCCTCTATTTAAGCATGCCATCAATACTAAATACAAATCTAATCTAGAAATTTTCAACCAATATTAGCTTGTTTTCAGGGCTCCATTTTACTGAAATAGTTAATGGTATGTAGAAAGAGCAGTGGATTGAGAATCATATCCCCACTTAACCACTAACTTGCAGTATAATCACAGAAACAATCTTCATTCATAAAATGAAGGAGTTAGGGTAGATATAATCTCCAATCTTTCAGCCAAACATCCTCATTATTAATCATTCTCTTTATTTGTAGCATTCACTACCTAATACAAGGTCACAAAAAATAGAAGAAGTGTGCAGAAGAGTCACACACTGAACACACCAGTCTATAAATAGTGTTTGTAACCTTTCCTGGTTTCATCAGAAATCTGATGGAAGCTGTGGGCCTTCTCCCCCAGAAGATACATATATAGACAAGTTCTGCTTAACATTTCAGGAGAGATTCTCTGGAGTCCAGGCTAAGACTTTTTTACACTGAAATGTAATTTGGGCTGAAGAGGACTTTAAAAATGAGGTTATATTTTATATTTATAAAAGTGCTTTTGTTTTGGTAGAAAAATTACACTTCAATATCAACTTGAGGAGAATCTAGTCACTACAAAAACAAAAACATAAACTGCTATCATCTTGCCAGACCACAAAAATTCTTTTCCCTTGAAAGCATAACTAAAATTATTTGACTTCCTTTAAATATACTTCACTATTTAAATATCTACCTTACACATTTCTAAACTTTTCTGACTGCAATTCCCTGCATGAAAAATTAATGTAAACTGGCTTTGTATAAACTTTTGACCTTTTAAAAGAATATATGTTAACACTATCAAAATAAGAAGCACGTCTACAAATGTTTTAAGAGACATTAAGAAAAATGAAACCAAAATCACTATTTCAAGTAAGTAAAACAACAAACACTGAGTGTTCAAGAACTGACTATAATTTGACAGAAGTGAGAGATTTCTCATCAACCACTTGTTCTGCTGTTTGAGTACTAAGGCTTTGTTTTCCAATACTGTATTCAACTGCACCAAGCCTGTACCAAGTAGATTTCTGTGAGTAGTGAAAAATGTGGGGGTCCAGCCAAAGCTGCATTACAAAACAAATCTTTTTGAACCCCATACCATAAGGCAAGATAATTTCCTGAAAATTGAGATTTAAGGGACCAATCATCCAAAAGTCCTAAATATTTAAAGAGTCTAAGGACCACTGCATTGTATTTTTTCTTTGGGCAAGAGTTCAAACTCTATTATAGAGCCCCTACTGTCCAAGATGTTTTGGATGCCATAAAAATTTTTCCTAGTTTATTAAATTTACAGACATACTCATCTTGGTGAGTTTTCCCAATACATGGTTTAAATGCTGATATTGTAGTTGAGATGTAGCCAATATTGCAGCCCCCTTGTTTTTACAAGATCCACATTTTAATCTGTATATTCCAAAATTGCCACACACTTAGTTGAACAAGTTTACCAGTAAAATCTATGCTCATGAAATCTAGCATCTGTAGATTATAGGTGAAAATGTATCTCAAATGAATTGCTTTTATATTCAGATTTATCAAGTTTAAATATATTCTACCTTGAACAGACATGTTACTTTCACCTACATTTGAAATGTCAAAATTTCTAGTTACACAAATTAACATGAGTGATAACCTTAAATTGTTACAAAAAGTAACAACTTATAAACAGCCACTTTACAAAAATCAAACCACACAGAAAATTGTCTTTTACATATCATGCACCTTTTCATTATATTATTCTATTCAATGAACACACTGGAGGGGGGAAAACTTAAGTGCAGCAAGTGTGCACCTTTCTGACCCTTTTATCATTAATATTTGTGTGGACTGGTTGAGCATTATCAATTCCCAAGACCTACATATAAACTGGCCCTGGTACTTGTCAATTAACAATCTGAATCTAAGCTGCAAACAGTTACAGTAATGGGCATTAATATTTACAACATAGTAGGTAACGTCTAGTATCCGTTAGTGTAAAATCTTAAGTTCTACAACTGAAACCTTAAGGGAAATTAGACCAATATATACATACAACTTGAATACATGGGCACAGTCTATCATGGTGTTCATCCCATGCAAGTCTGAAGTACTGTTAAGTGTCCTCCTTTAAAAACTTGGGTGATGGTGCATGCAGTATGCAGTCAAGGTGAATTGCAAGTCTGAGTTTTTCAGAGGGCTTTTTGCTGATGCCGATGTTGTGCATGATGAAGTGTAGAGTCAGCCTGCTGGAGTCCTCTATCCTTCTTAATGCCTCGTCCAGCTTGGGGGGAAAGTCCTTTCCATAGAGAAGCAGTGTGCAAGTTTGAAGTTTGTAAGGAATATTCTGAATCAGTTTCCTCTCCTCCAAAGAGAGAGAGCTGCTTGGAGAAATGCAAGTCCTTGAACTGCGGGCGTGCTTGTATGTGTGGGCTCCTTTGTTGAACTAAATATAAATAACTCAGTACATACCAGTAGGGGGCACTATGTTCAAGGTTATTTTCCAGCATTACATGGCCTTTTGCAAGAAAAGCATTCACCAACATTTTCATTTGAATGAACTAGCTCATCTCAGGAAAAAGGAATCTAACTGCATGTAAAAATTTTCGGCAGATGTAAGTATATTCTAAAATGCATAAATACTTACCTCGTCTTCCCAAATATGGTTTCGTGTAATCCCAACTGTCATTGTCATTCCTAATAACATTTAGACGAGTTGGCTGTTGAAATTAAAAAGAAAGTTCAAGTTTAGCATCTAATATCAAAGCATAAATATTTCTTTGGTGAAGTGTTGAAAACAATATTTACCCTTGCATATTCAATCTTCAGTGTGCAACATCCAGCATAAATATCTGCTCCATTGAGCGCTGCTTTAGCTTTCTGGGCACAAAGGACTGATTCAAACATGAGCTCTATTAAGGAAATCGGATTTAAGATGTCCAATATGTAATCATTATCCAACCCCTAAAAAGGGACTTAAAAAATTAGAAATAACTCTTTCACTTCTAGAAATGCTTTATCACATAAAATTTCTAGATGAATTTTAGTAGGAGAATTTCATTTTAATCTCAACAGTACCATTGTAGGGTACATAAGGATCTAAGAACTATGTTTTACACCTGAAACTAATATAATATTGTGTGTCAATTGTAATTTAAAAATAAAATTTAAAATAAATTAGAAAAGAAAAAAAGGATCAAGGATATTAAAGTAACATGATATAACCTACTTATCTACATATAAATCCTTCTAAGTAATCAGAAGTACTTTGCAAATTGGAGAGAAGGGAAAGGGGGCATGGTCATATTCCCTAGCAAAAAAGAGAACTTGCTATCTCAAAACAGGCAATATTTTACTCTTAATATTACAAAGAACCAAAATAACACAAAACAAACATTTAATTTTTATATATTTCTGAAAAGGCAGGGTTTTATAATCACGTAACTATCTTCAATTTATTGTTTTTTAAAATTACATAAGAATTTTTAAAAATCTATATTTCTTTCCAAAAAATAAAATAAAATCACAAAAATGGTAAGAAAAAAAACCTCTCCAGAAGCACCATTAAAGAGAGTTTGCTAGAAAGCCCTAACCTTTCTCTATGCATATGTTAGGGTTTTTTTTATTATTATTTTAAATGGGATTGTGCTTTATGTACTATTTTACAACTTGCTCTTTTTATTCAACATATAAAAAATTTAACCAAAACATAGTTCTGACATAAACTATGACCATCTAAGATTCAATAAAGGTAAGGAAGGTTCTACTGATTCTAAAGTTTTGGTACTTCCAAATGACCTATTTTAAGAAGAGCTTCAGAAAAGTTCATTCAAGACAAAATTTTAAAAGGTAAAAGTGTAGATATTATCAAAGTGTTATTTTTCCCCAGTAAAAATACAAAGCATGGATTGTTTCATGGTAGCAAGCAAAATTCTCTATGGGTGCAGCAGTCTCATTTTTTAAATCTGAGATAGAGATTGAGAGGGAATAAACAAACACCATTTGCCTAGAAATGATCACATAGGAAAAAATAAGGCCTATGTCACACAGCATTCACACATATCAGTAAAAATTATAAATAAAGGATATTCAACCATTGCTTGTATCCCATTTCTCTTGAATATAACAATACGTTGCACTTTTCCAACAGGGTTGCATACAGTATATAAAACATCCTAAGGAGGAAAAAAAAAGATGTCTTCACATTTTGTATTTGGAAAAACATTAAAGCTATACATTGATTTCCTTTACTTAAAAAACTAACAAGTGCAGAGCCAGGCTGGGAGACCACAATGGGGGGAAGGGGCATTATGAAATACTTTCAACAATAAAGAATTTTAAAAACTATCAAGATGTCACTTCTATTAAATTACTAATTAAACTTCCAAAATTATTATACTTTAATAAATCTAAAGTTACTTCCTCACCTACACAATATACCCACACATTAGAGAAGTTCCAATGAAACATTTGAACTTTACCTATTTGATTCCTAAATGAATCCTCCATTTTTATTTTCTTAATAAGTGACTAAAATACTGGCTATACACAATTAATACCAAAACTGTAATCAATTGATTTTTTTCCAAATATCACTAAGAAATTTTCATACTACAGTCACTTGAATTACAGTAATAAATATTTATTAAGTGGTAGTAGAATAGCTCAGTATCCATTTTTCAAGGAACAATGGCTATTCAGGAAAGACCCAGGAAAGGATCATTTATTTATACAGTGTTAGATGACACTGAACAAGTTGCCTAGATCATCTAAGAGAGAACATAAACACCTTCTTAGGAATAATTCAACTTTCAAGAAAGTACCATTAAGTACTAGGGATACAACAATAAACAAATCAGAGTACTGTACTAGATTAAGTTATATTCTTTTTTCCAAAACACCAAATACTGCAAATATATTAACACTGTCTATTAAGCCTATAAATATTATAAAGATAAATGTCTAAATAAAGTTAAAGCATAAAATACAATTTAAACTTATGTCCCAATATCATATACCCTTACTAAAAATGGTACTAATTAAAGAAATAAGGCCGGTTTTTAACAAGTTTATCAAAAAAAACTTATAATAATGGCATATGCATCTTACAATATACTATGGGAGTCTGTCATTACCTAGTAGATGCTTTTGATACATGTGCTGGCATGAGTGAGAGAATTCTCAGATCATTTCCAAGTCTGTCTAATTTCTTATTAGAAACAGCTAACACTGATGCTTTAAATGTGCTTACTCATGACTACTGTATTTCTGACCTTTTTAGCACCAGTGCTCACCATTTCTTTGTTCATTAACCTTAAAAGTCAAAATTAATTTAATAATTCTAAAGACAACCACTATTTGTAAATATCTAGAAGGCAATAAAGAAAACTGTTAGTCATTCTAACAGAAAAATTCAAATCTCTTTTGATCCAGTTTGGCATTTTCGAAGTCCTTACCACTGTAATTGGATAAAGAGGATTCTGAATTGATAACAGAAGAACTTTGTTGCCTCCTGATGGATCATCAGTATTTCCTGGCCGAGTGATCCTTTTGCTTGTAGAATAGTTGAAAAAAGCCTGTTGACCAGCAATGTAGACAGGTTCATCCGCAGCAAATGTCACACACTCTTTGGCACTATCTATGTTCTCAAATTCCACAAGAGCCTGCCGTTTAAATGGCATCATCATCACATAACTGGAAAGAGATTGGGAGGGAACACCCAAATACAGTAAGTTCAATTAACATTATTTGTTTTCAATCAAGTAAAAGCAGACTTTAATAACTATTATCTATTGATTTTTCCAAATAAGTGCACACACTTATAATTGACGATACTTTCACTTATCTTACTAAAAACAGAGAACAGATAAAAACAATTGCAAACTGACCAAATTTCTTCCCTAAATCTCACCCAAAATATTTTTAAGTATTAAAGAATGTGTAAAGATATTTATTAGAATGTCACACATACTTTAAGAATACACTTAAACCGTCTGGCACATAATTTTTTTTTAATCTTTAAAAAGCATTAATATGAGGAAGATTGAAAGACCAAATAGAGAAAAAAATAACCACAACAGCTAAGGGACATAGTGGGTGCTTTCAACTTACATGTTCATTAAATTTTAAATAAAAACAGGAAGAGGCAGATTTGCTATACAAATTAGATCTCAAAAGTTCTGTTATAAAATTTTAAACTGATCACTACCTAACATTCTCTCCTTTAATGGGAGTGGGAAAGGGAGAAAGAGAGACTCAGCATATATTTTTAAATGTTCTTTTGATTGTAATACACAAGTACACTGTAAAATAAAGACAAAAAATACAGCAATTTTATCATCCTGACACAATCATTTTCAACATCTTGTTATAGTTTCTCTTGAACTTCCTTCCTATGCATCTAACTTTTAGGTATAAAACTTAGCAAATACTGAACTTGATGATTCACCTTTTTAATATGAGCAGTTTCTGTATAATCTTTGTAATTATACACCACAAAATAAACAAACAAATAGGAAAAGGTTCTATAAATACAACATTTTGAAGCAAAACACCTGCTTTTCACTGGAGACTATTCAAGGTTCCTTCAGCTTTAATAGCAGTTACTTATTCAATACCATTTCATACAATTGAAAATCCTATTATTCATATTTGTGTCAATTAAGTTCTTAATTATACACTAATCTGTTCCAATTATTTCACAACTTTTCTATCCACATAACTACCAATCTTGAGGGCAAAACGATGTACTATGCACATTAACTGAGTAACATTCATATATGGAACACTTTACCATGGACAAAGTATCAAACAGATACTTTGTACAGAGTCTAAATGAACAGGCTACCCAAAGGTAACTCAAATTACTCACCAACTTAAACACATAGATCTACTTCTTTAATCCCAACATTCAGGTCAGGGTCATAATAACATAAAAGTTTCCAACTATATTTTCCCATCCACTTGTTTTTCCCACATAGCTTTAGTATTTCTTGGCTATAAGAAAATAACTTTAAAAGCCCTAAATATATAAGAACAGAAGAAAAATAAACCAGAAATAATGATCTCATTATAACTCCATGGGACAATGCACCAGTTAGACAGCAGTTCTCAACCTGTGGGTCACGATCCCTTTGGTGGTTGAATGACCCTTTCACAGGGGTCGCCTAACACCATCCTGCATATCAGATATTTGCATTACGATTCATAACAGTAGCAACATTAGAGTTATGAAGTAGCAACGAAAATAATTTTATGGGTCACAACATGAGGAGCTGTATTTAAAAGGCCAGAAGGCTGAAAACCACTGACTTAGAAGGTCCTTATAGTGAATGGAATTAGTCTGGCACCAACACCCACGTCTAGAAAAGGTCAAAGGAGTCTGCTTCGATACATAACTCTGCAGACAGACTATCTTCCAAGATCCACTCTATATGACTAAGAAGTGATATGGTAATCTTAGCAATAATTCAAGAAATGGGCTTTCTTTTATGCCCATGTGAATTCCCGATTTGTACCTCCAAGGATAAACATTATATATATCAGTGATTTCTAAGGTATGTAAGTTGAGGATAATAGGTTTGCCAAGTTATCTACCTCTCAATGAAGTCACCAAAGAAATTAATAAAAAAGATGTCATGACAGAAGTTATTACCTAAAACTACCACTCCTTTGAAGCAATTATTCCTCTCTGCTGGATATCTCTAATCACTCCCTCACTATTTATTTATGTATCATCCTTTCAATACTCAAAAACTCCATATAAATATTTATAAAATTGAAGCCATCAAGCCATCTCAGCAAATATATTGAAATTTCTGTTTATATATTTTTACTTAGTCTGTGTCACTGAGGCCTACAACAGAACTCCAAACATATTCATCAAGGAAAAAAATAATAAAAATCAACTCTAGATTATCCATGCCAAGAAGAAAGCAATAACCAAACATACTCCAGAAATAACTTAGGAAGAATTTTTAAGTGTCTATTTCTGGGAGCAGTTTCACTTTTCTAATTGTTTTCGCTTAAGTTAATATTCATAAGCACACACCAGCTGTGTGAATATGGAAGACAAGCTAGGATAAAACACTGACTGCTCATGACCTGCATAAGAACTCACCACAACATGTAGCTAAGCAAATAATGCCTACCTTTCATTTACACACTTTTAGTTGCCAGTTCCTAAATACTGCAACATAATTTTTTAATCAGTATTTAAGCCCTGGCCAATGTTGTTCAGTGGTTAGAGCATCAATGCTCGCACCAAAGGGTCTTGGGCTCGATTCCTGGTCAAGGGCACACACCTGGGTCGCAGGTTCCATCCCTGGCCCTTGTTGGGGCGTAGCTCTTGTCAAGGTGCGTATGGGAGGCAACCAATAGATGTGTCTCTTTTGCAGCGATGTTGCTCTCTCTCTCCTCTTCCTCCTCCCTCCCTCCCTTCCACTCTCTCTAAAAAGATTGGTGGAAAAAATATCCTTGGGTGAGGATTTAAAAAATAAATCAGTATTTAAGTACCACTAACCACTTGAAACTCTGAAGATGAAGGGTGTAATCAACTCATTGGTTTAAAGCAGTGTTAAGAAGGAATCATGGACTCATCTGAAAATCAGATGAAAGAAGCAATAATCAATTTTACATATACAACCTAGTTGGGAAGTGAGAGGTGATGTGATCAAGGCCACAAAAATTCATCCATGCATCACCCCAGAAAGGTTAAAAACAAGATTCCAAAGAAATTCAGTGATAACATCAAGGCAGTAGCAACCCAGCAGCTGGTTCTACCATACTGTTTTCAATGTGCATGAAGTCCCTATTGGCCTTACCATATTGTCCCAAATTTTTCCAGAGCCTCCACAAGGTCCGCTTCCACCACAGATTCACAGAGTCCTCGAACATGGACAACGGGTGAAACAGAAACTTTATGATGACTTCCACCTGCCTCCTAGCAAGAGAAAATAATTTGTAATTAAAAACTTTAAAAAAAAACAAGTTAGGGAGAAATCAAGATAGCAGCATAGAATTGCTGTCTCACAAAACCATTTCAAAACCACAACGAAAAGAAAAAACGGACACCACCCAGATCCACGGGAAGGCTGGCTGAGTGGAAATTATACAACTAGAAAGAGGTGCGGAAGTAAAGTGCAGAGGTACAGAGGCGCTCGCGGAAAGGGCTCGTGGAAAGGGCTGGCAATTGAGATGCGGTTGTCTTTTTCAATCCAGAGGTCACAAGCTCCCGATGGCTCTGAACTCCAGTTCCAGGCGAGTTTCTGGGGACCCAGACTCTCATGGGGAGAATCTGGACTGTCTGGCACCAGGAGGAACTCCAGAGCAGCATTCTCTCGGCAGTGCCGAGGGACACTGAGACCAGGTGCCTCTTAGAACAGGGCTGAGAATCAGCCATAGCTGTTTGCTCCGCCCTGTAGATTCCCCGAGACCCCGCCCCACCCAAACTGGTGCAGAGGCTTTTGCATATAAAAGGCTGGGAAGCCTCAGGCAGAAGCTAAAATAGCATCTCTTTAGAGATCCAAGAGCCAGTGTACCCAGTGGTCAGAGCGGGACCACCCAGATTACAACTCCTCAGATCCAAAAGGGGCACACTCAGGGGACAGACTCAGTGAGCATCAAAGCCCCACTGAAGCAAGTCTTGCCCCATAAGGGTGTCTCCAGCATAGAAGTTCTCCCTCCGTAGACATAGCTGATTCTCCCAGCCAAGTGGCCTGGAGGTCAATTCCTCTCAGTGATAACAACAACAATTAAGGCTTAACTACAACAAGACTGTGCACAAAGCCAAAAAGCGGTGCACCAAGAGTGTCCACCACAGGTAATTGGGGAGGCTGAGCCACTGGGCCCTATAGGACACCTAGCACAGAAAGCCACTCTATCAACGTAGGAAAGCAGCCAAAATGCAGAGACAAAGAAACAGATCACAAATGACAGAAATGGAGGAAAGCAAACAATTAGATATAGAGTTCAAAACCACAGTTATAAGGTTTTTCAAGAATTTTCTAGAGACCGCCGATAAATTTAATGAGACCCTTCAGGATATGAAAAAGGACCAGCTAGAAATTAAGCATACACTGACTGAAATAAAGAATATTATACAGAGATCCAACAGCAGACTAGAGGATCGCAAGAATCAAGTCAAAGATATGAAATACGAAGAAGCAAAAAACACCCAACCAGAAAAGCAAAAAGAATCCAAAAGTATGAAGATAGTGTAAGGAGCCTCTGGGACAACTTCAAGCGTACCAACATCAGAATTATAGGGGTGCCAGAAGAAGAGAGAGAGCAAGATATTGAAAACCTATTTGAAGAAATAATGACAGAAAACTTTCCCCTACCTGGTAAAAGAAATAGACTTCCAAGTCCAGGAAGCGCAGAGGACCCCAAACAAAAAGAATCCAAGGAGGACCACACCAAGACACATCATAATTAAAATGCCAAGGGCAAAAGACAAAGAGAATCTTAAAAGCAGCAAGAGAAAAGCAGTCAGTTACCTACAAGGGGGCACCCATACGACTGTCAGCTGATTTCTCAACAGAAACTTTGCAAGCCAGAAGGGAGTGGCAAGAAGTATTCAAAGTGATGAATAGCAAGAACCTACAACCAAGATTACTTTACCTAGCAAAGCTATCATTCAGAATTGAAAGTCAGATAAAGAGCTTCACAGACAAGAAGCTAAAGGAGTTCATCACCACCCAACCAGTATTATATGAAATCCTGAAAGGTATCCTTTGAGAAGAGGAAGAAGAAAAAGTAAAGATAAAAATTATGAACAACAAATACATATCTTATCAACAAGTGAACCTAAAAATCAAGTGAATGAAAAAATTTGATGAACAGAATAAACTGGTGAATAGAATAGAATCAGGGACATAGAAACGGAATGGACTGATAATTCTCAGGGGGTAAGGGGTGTTGCAGGTACAGGAAGAGACTGGACAAAAATCGTACACCTATGGAGGAGGACAGTGGGGGCAGGGTAAGGGCAGAGAGTGGGGTGGGAACTGGGAGGAGGGGAGCTATGGGGAGAAAAAAGAGGAACAACTGTAATAATATGAACAATAAAGATTTTTTAAAAATTTTTAAAGAAAAAAACCACAAATTACATCTCTTATACATTCATTCAACTTTCTCTTAAAAAACAAATTTTTAAAAAAGTTGCGGTGAAGGCCTGGGGGAAGGAGCATGATGGAGAGGATCAATGGAAGGGTCTGAAAAAGGGGGACTTTTGTAGTACTTTCAACAATAAAGACAAATTTAAAAAAAAAAAACACATTTGTAAAAGGACCTAAAGGTAAAATCTCCAACGAAAATGTCTGGCATGAATATTTTTATTTCTTAAAAGTGAACATTCTTTCTCAATAAGAAGTAAAAATAAGTTATTTAGTAACTCATTTCAACTTCCAGAAACTCTAAAAAAAAAAAACTTCAGCAAATAACACAGAAAATGCTAAGATTGGAAATATTTTACATTCATAATTTCATAATTTTACCCCCATAAAATCAAATTCTCAAGTAGTCCAAATGAACAAAAAGTTCCAATTTAAAACTTTTCTTTAATATAAAGATTATATACTTTATTTTTTTTCTGTAATATAGATTTATATAACCTTTTGTCCTTATTTCTAATTGGTTACCTAATCCCACTACAACTTGAAGTTACTCAGTACTACATGTGACAACTTAAGTTTATACAAAGTACCATCTTTGTTGAACAAAGAGTTCTCAGAATCATCAGCCTTCGGGGCTTCTATGGAGTACTCTGCATCTTTTAGTATGCTCAGCAGGAAGTTTTAAAATGTAAGTATATGGTCTTAAAACATATTTTAAAAGGGACTGTGTAAGAGAGTTATTTTGAAAATTAAAATAGCTCTCATTTACTTATTCAAGTTTTATTAAGACAAAGATTTATATTTACAGGTAGCCCCTGGGCACCTCTCTTGCGTCACTGCAGAAATTATTTCCATGTACAATTCACTCAGATATATACAGATATATATGGATATATAGTATAGAGACAGCCCCAAAATCTATTAAATGAAAGGTTTCTTTGTCCTCCAAACAGACTAATCTAAAAGCACTATAAAACTTAAGAATCATTTAAAGAAAATTAAATCCCTTTATGGCTATTTTTAAAAACTTGCCAATTTTTTTCATTATAAAGACTAAAAAGACAGACTTATGCCCTGCCAATCAAATATTATGTCAGTTTAAAAAAAAAAAGAACTGATTTAAATATGTAAAGTAACCATGGAACTATACTATATGATTGGCACAGCCAACAAACAATTTCAGTCCTTCGCAAATATTAATTCAATCCTTGAAATTTCCTTTGAATTGCTTAGTTTAGTCTTTTCTATGCTTACACAGATATTCATTACATATCACTAAATTTAAAACAAATCATTCTGATTGCTCCCTGTGTAAACCAACATTCTCTTAGCAACCTTAACCAATGAAACCGGGCCTACGTGAAATTCAACAATCAAAAGTGCATTATCGCCCTAACTGGTTTCGCTCAGTGGATAGAACATCGGCCCGCGGACTGAAAGGTCCCAGGTTCAATTCCGGTCAAGGGCATGTACCTTGGTTGTGGGCACATCCTCAGTAGGAGGTGTGCAGGAGGCAGCTGATCGATGTTTCTCTCTCATCAATGTTTCTAACTCTCTATCCCTCTCTGTAAAAAAATCAATAAAATATGTTTTTTAAATGTGCATTATCATCATATTAAGCTCTTAAATATAATTGACAACAATGCAAAAATAGAACTCTAAATAAAAACCTAAAAACCTGTATTTAGACACACATTTAAAGTAGAAATAACAAGTTTTGGTCTAAAAATAATTAGACAATAATAAAGTGCAAGAAATAAGATAGTCATATCTCCATTGATCTTTAGATATCAACTGGCAAAGGTTAAAATGCAAAAAATATACCAATATTCTCCTGGACTCTTCAAAAAGTTAGTATCAAAAACACAGTAGATTTTAGACTGAGGCTGAAGAGAGACAACAACCAAATGCAATATGTGAGCCTTCATTTTATAACATAAAAACTGCTACAAAGACATCTTAGGGACAACTGGAAAATTTAAATAGCATATTAGATTATATAATGGAATTATTGTCTTAGATACCATTATAATGGTAATGGTTTAAGAAAAAGAATCTCTATTCTTAGGAATAGTTGGTATACTTAAGGATAACTGTGATGTCTGTAATTTACTTTCAAATAGTTTAGGGGAAAAATATATATAGAGAGAGATAGATTAAAATCCCAAATAACACAATGTTAAAAATGGCATATTAATTGAACATTTTATATGATAAAAAGTTGGGGAAGTGTTTCATTATATAATATTTAAGATCTACAAAAGGGTACGAAGAACAATATAACTTGCCACCCAGTCTAATAAATGAAACTACCGATCAGTAGAACACATCTCTCCTCTCACCTCCCTTCCCATCATGGATAACCACTATCTTGCACATAGTGCTAAAGAACATGATTTTTTTCAAACTGGTCTTCTCACGAAGGAATGGATTATGGGACCAATTTAAGAATCCTTCAAAAGATCTGACTTTAATATATTATTACTTACTTATATTTCCCAAATGAAACAGATTGAAACTCAAGTCATTCTACAAAAGCTGGAAAATATTGAGTGCTATCAATATGGTATTTAGGAGGAGATATGATTATCTCATAATTACCTCAACCTCAAGACAGAAAACATTTCCCAACTTCTTTGTATTTCCCTTATTCCCACTCAATTAATTTGCCATTTCTTGACATTTCTCTATCTTTAAATTATGTCCCCTTTTCTTGAATTTTAAAGTAAAAAAAAAAAAGTAGGGTTGTTTCCAAATATAAAACTGACGTATTAAAGATACCTTTTCAAACTATATTTTCACTCCCCTATCTCTCCTCCACCCCAAAATACTTTACTAAAATCAGTAAATGGTAATTTTCTTGGGGAAGAGACAAAGCTGTGGAACCACCACCACCACCAGGTGGGGTCTTGGTCCACCCGTCGATCCCAGGAGGCCACGGCCACAGCCACGGCCACCACCCAAAGCAGGGCCAGACCTGTGTACTGCACCACCCCCGGGAAGCTTGAAGATGGAAAGAAATCTGACTTCTCCCAGGACAGAAACAAGCCCTTTAAGTTTATGCTAGGCACGGAGGAGGTGATCCGAGGCTGGGAAGAAGGGGTTACCTGGATGAGTGTGGGTCAGAGAGCCAACCTGACTATATCATATCCCCAGACTATGCTACTGGGTCCCCAGACATCATCCCATCAAATGCCACTCAGGTCTCTGCCGGGGTAAACTGGGTCAACTGCGGAGGCATTACTCGGGCCCCACTGCAGGCTATAGACCAGTCTCAACATAAGCATTCAAACTCCCTAGCCCTCAAAGGCTATCAAGGACAATCCCTAACACCCATCTTAAGTGCTATTTTTGACAACTGGAGGTTGAAGACCAAGCCCTTAAATAATAGAGAAGGGAAGCTTCCATCTAGGAGGAATAAGCAGGACCCATTAACATCTCCTACAGAACAATTAAACTGTAAATTCAAAGGCCAGGCACCTCTTCACACTTTTTGTTTCCCCAACGTCTCCATGTACAACGCCGGCTCAGGAGCCACTGAACTGTCTTTTTCGCCCTATGACAGGATTAAGACCAACCTCAAATTCAGTTATTCATCCTCCAATACCAGACACACAGACCCACTGCCAAGTGATTATCCAGCCTCTCTTAGAGAACACCTTAAATGACAGGGAACGACTACCTCGAGAGACAACCCCTTAAAAGTCAGAAAATTCTTCATAATATTGCATCCATTTCTGTCTCCCCGTAGTTTCCCATCCAAAATGGCTTCTGCAGTCAGATCAGCTTTTGAATCTTTGGACACTTATTGGCTCAGTGACCTTAGCGTAGTTACTTAATTTTTGTTTGACTTTTAAAAAAAGAACAGTATCCTCACCATGTAAGATGTTGGCACTCCTACCCTTATCTGTATTTCCCTCTTCTACATGAGAGCCTTCAATTAATTATCATGGTTAAATCACACCACTAAGTTTACCCTTCAGGATAAACGTCCCTCCAGTTTCTTCTATCACCCCTCTTATCATGGATTTTTTAAATATATGTTTTTATTTTATTTCCGAGGAAGGAGGAGGGAGAGAAACATCAATGAGAATCCTGATCAGCTGCCTCCTGCTGGAGTGGAGCCCACAACCTCAGCGCGTGCCCTCACTGCGAGTCGCCCTCACTGGGAATCCAACAGTGACCTCCTGGTTCATAGGTCGATGCTCCACCAACCGAGCCACGCGGGACGGGCTTATGGTGTGATTTTTAAGTGCCCTCTCCATCCTGGCAATCTTTCTCTGGATACTTAAGAACTTATCAATGTAATATCAAGAAAGGAGTATGGCATTTCCAGGTATTCAAGATTATCCCTTCTTTGACTTTAAAGACTTTATACAGACCAAGAACAAACTAGTTTTAAGGGGCAGCGGCAAATATTTTTTAACTCTCACTATGCTTAGAGTTTATATTTTTTTCTTAAATAATCACATCTCTTTTCCTGGTCTTTTTCTTTTTTAAAAAGAAATACAGATACAAAATATGAGAACCGCTTTAATTTTCCTATCCAAAGTTTTTAGGTATATGTGATCACCTAACAAAAATTAAGAAGAAAAGCCACGTGATTTGAATTACTTTTTTAAAATAATCTTTTTTCTCATGTACTACAACATCCCTTGGTTTCGCCAACCAAGAACCCTCCCACCACCACCAAGCCTCCCGCCCCCGCCCCTTCCCACTTCTGGTAAAACACACCAAAAAGAAAAAAAACTTCTTTCAATCCACATTATTATATTGATATTCTCAATCACAGTCATGCCTCCACAACTTCAGAGATAGCACAATGATTAGTTGTAGGAATGAAGTAAGAGATTTTAAAAAAAAGTTGATGGGAGGAGATAAATATGGGCATTGGGGAAAAGAGAATGTTCTCTTTATTTGCTAGTTATAAGATAGAGCTGAAACAGGGTGAGAGATAGATCAAGTCTCTATGACATCACCTGCTGGTAAACCGAGTCCGGCCACGCCTGAAAGTAGCGCCCCAACTTGGCTTTCCCAGTTATTTGGGCCAATAAATCCCCTACCCTTGACCTCTTTTTGTTTTGCTTAAGTTCATCCCAGTTGCTGTGGCTGTGAGTGAGAACTTTGAAAGCTACATTCGATTTCACAGAGGAAACTGGAAAGCACTGAATGATGTAATCTCGCTGACTTCCCAATGACAGACTTTTCCCCCCTCATATCACTGAGAACTGCACCTGGCACGTACAGGGTAGGGGCCCAAGAATCTTTTTAATGAGTTAAAGAGATCACAGTGATCATAATCCAACCATCTCGTGTGATAGGTAGCAAACTGAGTTCCAGAGCCAAGGCACCTGCCTTGCTTGGGCTGCCGCCTCTGCCAACAGCTCTAGTGGCTTCTGTACTACCACGAAGAAATAAAGCCAAAAAGTAGTAATGCCTACTGCTTTTCCTCTCTTTCCCAAAACTAGGCCTGAAAATCATTGACTGCAGCAGTTCAGCTGAAGATTTTACTGCTCCAGGGCACACATCTTTGAAATGTTTTATTCCACACACTATGCAGTAACTACCCTCACGGACCCGTCTCTAAGCTCTTCCTGTGGGAACGAAGCTAGCAAAGTGACTTCATCCCATATTCACCCAACAAATCACCATCATATTCCTATCATCACTGTCAATTTTGACCATTAAAGTCTGTATTAATGTATCTTAAATCCAAACTAGATTCCCTACATAATATATATTCCTTTATTTGGAAACCCTAGGATCTACATTTCTATCTTGGCATTTTGCCATCTTGCAAATCTATTTAATAAAAAGTGAGGAGTAAATTTCCATCTCATCAGCAAACAAACCACTTCAACAATCTTTTAATCTCCTGTTACTCGCTAGCAGAACGGAGTAAAAGGGGGAGGGGAGGGCAAAAACAAGGGGGAAAAGACCAAAAAAAAAAAAAAAGAAACAAAAAAACAATGAAAAATAAAATCACAGTTACAACGTGTTACATCTTTAAACCACACCTAAGTCATTGAGAAAGCTTCTACACCAAAAAAAAAAAAAAAACAAAAAACACAAACATTCCTCGGCCCGTTTCCTTCAAGTCTCCGTCCGACGGAAGCCGAGTCCCCTTCTGCTCCGGATTAAAAGCACGTTCGCATTGCTCGTGCCGCCGGCGACGTGTGATGGGAGCGCGTGTGTCCTGGGGTATGAACGGTCAGTGAGCAAGCGCGGCCGTCTCCAGATTTCTTTTACTTGAAAGCAAAGGGATGTCCTAACGCCTTCCGACACATTCTTTTTTTTTACCGAAAAACTGTACTCGGCAATAATCACCACACGGGGCAGAGCCAAGCATGCACGCCATGCCTGCCAAGGATCCACACGTTTAAGCGAAACCTGCAGGGGAACGCGGGTGGGAGCGCCAGGGCCCAGCCGGCCGCTCGGACGGACCCCGCTCCGGCCCCGGGCGAGCGGACGCCACGCGACCCCGCGACCGGCGCGCGGAGGCAGCGGGCAGGGGGGCTGCAGGGGCCGAGGGGGGCGCCCGGGCGCCGGGAGAGTTAAACCAACAAAGGGCTCGGCGCGCTCCGAAGCCCCCCGAGCGGAAGCGACGCCCCCCGCCGCCCCTCCCGGACCCTCTCCAAGTTCAGGGCCGGCAGCCGCCTAGAGCCCGAGCCTGCGGCCGGGGCCGGGGCCGCGATCGGGATGCGGAAAACGGGGAGGGCCAGTCATAAAAGCCCCCAAAGGGGCGAGCCGGCGCCTCGGTCACCGCAGCGGCTGAGGGAAACCGCGCGCAGGAGGCCCAGGGCCAGTCCCCGCCACCGGGCCCTGCCCCCCGGGGCGCCGCGCTTTGTTACCGGCTGCGAGAAGCTCCGGCCGCCTCCATCGCCCCCGCCGCGGGGCGTCGCTTCCCGGCGGGTCTCGCCTTCCTCGGCCGCGTAGTCGATCTCCCCTTCCTCGGTCCTGAGGCGCTTGGCCTGGCTCTCGTACTCCCGATCCTCCTCGTACGTCTCCCGGGGGGAGGAGGAGGAGGAGGACATGGCGACGGCCGGAGGGACCGGCGGGCAGGCGGGTGGGGGTGGCGGCGTGGTCCGCGGGCCTCGGGCCGCCGCTCAGCCCCCGCGCGGGCAGCGCGTCTGCGGCCGGGTCTGCGCGGCCGGGCGGTCCGCAGGGGCGACGCGCCCAGGAGCCGGGGTGGCTACCGAGAGCGCCCGGAGAGGAGGCTGCCGAGCGGCCGCTCCCTTGTATTAAGGAGCCAACATTCGGCCTCACCCCGCTCCGCCGTCTCCGTCCCACCCCGAGGGAGCGAATCTAAGGATGGGACGCGACCGTGGCTTCCGGTCTTCCCTCCTCCCCGGATCCGCTGCCCGCCGCCCAGGCTCAGCCTCCGCCCCGCGCGCGCCCCCGCCTGCGCCGTCGCCGCGCAGGATGGAATCCAGCCGCAGCCCGCGGGAAGCGCCCCTCCCCCCACAACCTTTGTCTCCTTCCCTATTGGCAGGTGGAAAAGTCGACCAGGCTTCCCATTGGCTACAAGGACTGTTCGTCAATAGCCCCACCAGGGCCCGCCCTCGCCTTCCCGGTTCCTTCCCAACGGGACCCTGAGCGGGGAGTGCGGACCGCGCAACGCTCGCCGCGCGCCTCCCGGGAGCGGTTGCAGCCCGCGGGCGGTTGGCGCTGTTGGGCTCACCCGAGGCTCCGCGGGCGAGGAGGCTTACAAAGGTGTTAGGGCTGCGGGTGTTAACCGCCCTCATTTAAATGCTTGTGTTTGTCATGAAAAAGAAGGGGAAAGCCTCTAGACTTCCTGCAGATCTGCCTCGCGCAGCCTACAGCCACGGGAGGAGAGGGGAGAAGGGGGTCTGGCGCTGTACACGTAGCCTTCTTCCTGTGCTGTGCGCAAGATCTGCTAGAATCGTGGGCTCCCTGCCCCTCACTGCATACTGGAGATACTGAGTCGGCATTGACTAGATGCAGCACGTGCTCGGGGAATGTCAGTTTGATCAGTTGGCACTCATTTGTCCTCTGGGCCTTTCGTCTTTCCTGGCAATTATAGGGGGCTTGTCTGTGTTAAGTTCCTGCTCCAATTGAATGTTTTAAACCTTCCCTGTAACATTCCATCATCCCAACCCTTTCCTTTATGGGCGAGCTGATCTACTTCACATTTTTAATTTTGGGAAGATACGAAAGCCTCTCACGATTCTCTTTGTCACTTGGACCACAGCTCCCTTCCCGTGGAGCCTTGAGGACTCTCTCAAGCTTCTGGTTGCTACTTTCTCTCTCTGCAACTGGGCCCTTTTACACTTACCTCTTAGGATGGTCTGTTTCAAAGACGGAAAGCGCTTAACACAGGAACTGCTCTTTTCATCTTTGCAAACCTAGTTCCCTTAGAGTCCCCTGCACAAGTTAGGGCTCAACGATACGGAACGAGTGGTCCTTGGGAAATAAAGACCCATTATATCTTCCAGGAGAGTCACTGGCAAATCTAAAGAAACCTAATGCCCTCTGTGACTTAATCCATAGAGGACTGCAGAGGGTCCATACCCAGCAATTTCACCTCCGTGTATCTATCCAAAGAAAACACTGTCTTGAAAGTACATACACCCCGATGTTCATTGCAGCATGATTTGCAATACCAAGATATGAAAGCAGCCTAAGTTCCCCACTGATAGATGAATGGATAAAGAAGTTGTGATACATACATTCAATGGAATATTACTGAGCCATGAAAAAGAATGAAGTCTTGTCATTTGTGACAAATTGGATGGACCTAGAGGATATTTGCCAGGTGGAAGAAATCTGACAAATACCATATGATTTGATTTATATGTGGAATCTAAAGGTACAAAAGAAACAGATTTATAGATATACAAAACAAACTGATACTTCCCAGAGGGGAAGGAGGTGGGGAGAAAGGCAAAAAATGTGAAGGGGAGTAAGAAGTACAAATTTCCAGTTATAGATCAATCATGGTGATGTACAGCATGGGGAATATAGTTTTCAATAATAATGTGATCACTTTGCACCGTGTCAGATGCTTGCTAGAGTAATCATCGTGATCACTTCGTTAAATATACAAATGTTGAATGACTATATTGCATATGTGAAACTAACATGTTAATCAGCTTTCATTTTTTGTTATGTTAACCATATTTATTAAAAATAAAGTCACTTGCCCTAGCCAGTTTGGCTCAGTGGATAGAGCATCGGCCTGCGGACTAAAAGATCCCAGGTTCGATTCCAATCAAGGACACATGCCTGGGTTGCAGGCTCGATCCCCAGTGGGGGGCATGCAGGAGGCAGCCAATCAATGGTTCTCATCATTGATGTTTCTATCTCTCTCTTCCTCTCCCTTCCTCTCGGAAATCAATAAAAATATATTTTAAAAAAGTAAAGTCACTAAAGTTTTTCTATTGTCCTTGTCCCTCACATTCTTTCCTAACTGTGGCTCTTCCTTGGCTAGGTGTGATTACTTCCTCTCCCAGCCTCATTCTCTCTCCTTTCCAGAACATTTTTGTACCATTTTTATTTGTTGCTGACAGTGCTTTAACACAGTGCTTTGTACTTTATAATTTTTACTGCCTGTCATTTTGGAATCCAGTTGCTAGCTTTTGCACACCATAATGCTATAATCAAATCTGTATATGGCTACAAGTAATCACTAACAAATAGGAACTAAAATAATTGGGAATTTATTTTGTAAATTAAGATGGAGTGGAAGTGGACAGCAGAAATATGACAGAGGGAGCTGCAGGGCTGCTGCAGACTAGGAAATGTCATTGGCAGAGCACTGGGAAGAATGAGAGGAGCTGAAGGCCATATATAAACGTTCCAAATAATTTGTGTGATGATGAAAATATTTTAGTTCTCAAAGCCTTCATCCAACCTCTGGATTCTACCGGGTCAAAGTGAAACTCTCACTCCAAGCGGTAAGGAAACCCAGGTTGCTGAATCTTGGTGTTTACTTCACAAACTGTAAATAGAAGTCAATATGTACAAGTATTAAACTTAATTCTTTTTTGGACTAGCTTAAATCAAATTGTTAGGTTAAAAAAAAACTGAAGAAGCAAAACTTAACATGTTTAAAAGACAAAGGTTAGCACATTGGCCTTGAGTGACCTTTGGGCCTGCTGTTGATGAGTTCAGACTGTGACAGTAGTTTCTTTGATAAGAAAAAATGCTAGCTAGCTCATCACTATACCATGAGAAAAGGGAAAGAATGAGGGCATAAATTGTATTCTGCATAAAGTAACTTAGATGAGATAAAGACATTACACACTGCCTATAGTCAGAAATGCCTAAAATACTCAGAAGCAGCTCCAAATGACATATCCATCTGGGATCTTTTGTACCAACCACTACAGCCTCAGCCAACGGACCAGTGGTCTGAGTACTTCATTGGTTAGTCTGCTGTTGATTGGGGTAGGAAGCAGCCTTGAACTCCCCATGCCATAATTCAAGGAGGATTCAGGGGTTACACTAGAGTGGGAGACAAGTCCAGAACAGGCCTGGGGAAAGTGATAGTCAAGGTCCTTTGTAATCGAGCCCCAAATTGCCCTTTAGTTTTAAATCTCATTGCTGATTATGTACTTTACAAGACATTGTGCTAAGTGATGAAGGGACTAAAAACTATTATGAGCTGGTCCCTGCCTTCTCAATGCTTGCAATCAAGTTGAGGAAAGCTTGCAATCAAGTTGTAGTCCAAAGACAGGCTACAAGGCACATATAATGTACATGCAGCAATAATAACAGCCCTTTACGTTGTGTCAGGCACTGTGCTAACTGCTACAAGAATCATGTCAATAAAGTCTGATAGAAGCCCCCCAACAGAGGCGTTACTACTAGTCCATTTTACAAGTAAAGAAGCAACGTAGGAGAGATTAAGAGGCGCGCTCTAGAAGACACAGTAAACTGGAGAGCCAGGATTGCAACCCAAGCATTCTAATTCCTGAGCCGATACCCTTCATCAAGAGGATGGATGATTTAATTATTGTGTTTACTACCATGAACATACTGCACAGATCTAGTTTATAGTCACTTGTCATGGTACTAATTCACTCACTAATTTTTGCCAGGGCATACACAACTTTAATTATGGGAAGGGGTAAATAAATGATCATTGTCACCATTTTTATTGGTTTAAGGAAATTCAGTTATCTTCCATAGGAAATTACAAATATAATGCACTGTTTTAGTGTTCGTTTTTAAAATGTCATTTCTATAACAAAAACAAAAAAAGCCTTAGAAATTATGAGGAACATGTCACCATTTTCTGCTGGATGCATCATTTGCGCAACTAGAGATGCAAACTGAGTTTTTCATACCAAAACTCAATTTCCAATATCGCTGCCATTTCATTGAAAATACAAAACTCTTTTTTCAGCTCCTGAAAAAATCAAACAAAACCTTCAACACACCTTATCGTGGAGTCACGTTTCCAAAGGACCGGAACCAGAGAGGTATGTCTTAATTAAGACACATTTAACATAAATCCAGCTTAGAACAAAGTCCATTCAGAGACTAATTAGTTAGTTGCTATGAAACTTTCTCAAATGTGAGTACATTAGTTGTAATGATATCGCATTCTTTGTTTGACAGAGATCACCAAGAAAGTGACACTGTGGTCCTGATACCCAAATTAGCCCCTTTAATTCCATTCACATTTGGTTAGTTTTGGTGAAAAGAAGCCACAGTTCAAACAAGATGCACCCCACGGGAAGTGCCTCAAACACTATTAGCTCACTGTGTAGTCAAGTGTAACCACAGCCGTATTCTCTCTCAAGTGCTACGGTCATGCACACCTGCTTTGGGGCCAGAGCTGCCACCGTGTTTAGCCTCTTTAAAACCATAGAGATATGTGATAAATCTACAAAATTAAATAGAATGACCTCAGAAAAGCTAGCTCATATACTATATACTGACAGGTAAAATTCAGATTCTTGTTATCAGTTATAGCCACTTATCCTTAGTCTTAGAAACAACACTTAATTTACCTGTCTCTCTTGACTCATAGTGCTTTCGAAATCTTTAAAAATAATTTTTACTTTAAAAAGTCACATCATGGCATCCTGTCCCCAGTTGAGACTAATAGAATTTAGCAAAGTAAATTCATCTTGCATGTAGCAATATAGATCAAACAAAATTAAACAAATAGTTGCTCGCACTTAAAAAGGTATTAAGATAGAATGTGAAATAATTGGGCGCCATCAGTAACTCTTAATATCTGTCTTTTTTTTAATTTGAGAAAAATAAAAAATATCTTGGAAATGGCCCACCTCACCCCAAGAAGTCAGCTGTAGTTCAGAACTACATCATCACAGCCGCTATCTGGTAGCCATCAGGATCAAGATCCTGCCACCTCCACAGCCAGCTCCAGAATGTATCCTACCAACTGTTATCTGACCCAGCAAAATGGACGCACTATCCCATGATGTTCACAGAGCTAATGACTGAACAGTGGGGCCCCTACTAAGAAAAATAAAATGCCTCCCTAGCCACGCCTATCAGAGAAATAGCTCTCCACATCTTACATGGAAGCATCTGGTTGTTGAAACCTAAGCACTTCCATAATAGCTGCAAGAGAGTCAGGAAGATGTGATTCTTGGCTCACAGGTCTCTGCAATAGAGGAAGCATACCTGAATCTTGAAGGGGGGGATGAAATGCCTGTTAGGTACAATCCTCCTCATCCTCCACACTCACCTAAAAAACTGGAATGTTTGGCTTAAATAGACCACACATTCTGTACCATACATTTATAGAATACTAAAAAATCAGAGGTGTATATCGACATGTATGTGAGTATCTGTGTGTGTGTGTGTGTGTGTACAAGAGAGAGTATGCACACTCCATAATAGCAGGAAAGTTACAGAATCAAACCTCAGATCCTAGGTAGCTCTATATATACACACGTGCATGGAGACAGAGCTGGCAGAGAATTTGAAAACAGTTTAAAGGCATTTTTCATATAATGATAAAGTCATTAAAACTTTTAAACTTTCTCTTTAATATTTTTATGATAAAAATATGAGGAATAAAATTGAGTACTATTATGATTTACAAACTCTTCTAAGGAATTTTAATCTTCAGGTTACTATACATTTCGTTATTAGAGATAAATTTAATCTCACCACTATAATCATAACATCAAAATAAACTTTATTTAGATGTTGCCAAAATCTTTTTTTTAAAAACCCCAAAAGTCAAATTGATATGCAACTGAAATGGGGAAGAAGGACAGAATGATTCATTAAATAGAGGATGTGATTCTTATTCTGCAAAATGCTTCTTGGAGCTAGCCCACATTCAGAATTGCCACCGATTTCAAAGGAAACTTTGTACAAATAAAAAAAAATCTGAATTATTTTGTCACTGATCCCATCACTGGATTTGGGTCAAAACTTAATGTGTTTGGCTTCAATGGGAAAGTAACAAAATATTTTGACAATGTCTACTTTTATTTTTAAAATGTGTATTAAGCATTGTAGCATCCAACATTTGCAGAATACACTGTTTTATTCTCACTTTTGATCAATGATTGTACAAGAAATAGAGCCTCAGTGATGAATATGTGCTGAGTAATTTGTCAAGTATAAAATGTATAAAATGTAGAACAAAGAAAGTGTAGGCTACATGAACCCTGGAGGATTGGGAAAGAATAAAGCCATTGTCAACATTTATAGAGCCATTCTGTTCCTTGCTCCATTAGAACAGATAGTTAAAAACTGATTTTGAAAGTCTCAATGACATTATTCTGAAAAGCCATCTGTCTGAGAAGCAGGTGATCAGGTGACCCTAAGACTTGGCAGAGAAGGGCATGTGTGTGGGTGACACACAGCCTCTCCTGATCCGGGGCATATATTTGAAGCTATAAATAAACACAGGGGTGTTTGATGCTTGACTTAGTTATGCCGGGACGCTTGGAGAATTTTGAAACTCCACCCAATCCCCTTCGTTCTGTGGACTCCTTAAATCCTTGTGAAAAATAATAATAATAAGTGTTAGAATCAGAAGCTAAAGAAATTTTCTCAGGATACTTAGCCAGACTGGGTACATGCAGCACTGTTTTGAGACCCAGGTCATCAAAGACAGAAGGCGCTGGGGACGTTGTCTTCATTTCCTTCTGAATGGATGGAGCAAAGCCAGTACCCAAGTGCTGTGTAGGAGGGAGCCGTAGGAAAGTAGTATTTACATGGCAGGTCCCAGCAAGAGGGACAGTGCCTCCTTCAAACAAATTTTGAACAGGGACCTCCACCAGCAGACTGGGCCACCACAGGGTGTTGGACATGAACCCTACTCACAATTCCCAAATTAACTGGTAAAGATGTGAGAGGCAGCGAGCCACTGACTCATGCCGGCCAGGCCCACGTTTATTCTAAAAGCTTGTAATGTTTTATGGAACAGGCTGGCCAGCACACATGTGTTATCAATCTGCCTTTTTTATTTCCATGGACTGAATAGGTATGTGAACATTCAGACTACACCTAATTTGCAAAAATGCCCCATCCGGTTCCCAGTTTTATAATCCATATGTATTTCTCACTTTAAAAAATAAATATTTCGGAAAAGTTGACTGTAAATAAAATATAAAGCTAATCCTATGTTCTTATAAGTAGCCATTTTTAAGGTATAATTCACATACACAGTGACCAATTAAATTCTTTTCCAGTGGGGAAAATATTCTAATACGTTGGATTAAAAACTTCTGATAACGAAAGACATTGAGATGCAGGCTAGGTCAGATAAGCCAATTGGGGCACATCCCCTACTCTAAAATGATTCCTCCACTGTTAGCCACTGCCATATTTTCATGCTCACAGCTATCAGATTTTTAAGCTGGGATTTATAATGCCTAGAGTCAGCTGTAATAGCATCATTTCTACAGGTTCTATGATCATGACACCGAATTAAAGTTTACTTAAAATTATACAGAACAAATCAGTTCCATGTTTGTTCTTTTTTCCCCCCAATATTTTTATTTATTTCAGGAAGGGAGAGAGAAATAGAAACATCAATGATGAGAAAATCATTGATCGGCTGCCTTCTGCATGCCCCACAACCAGGAATTGAACCACTGAGTCATGCTGGCCAGGCCCATGTTTATTCTAAAAGCTTGTAATGTTTTACCGAACAGGCTGGCCAGCACACAAGAATAAGATTCTAATCTTCCGTGGTAAATGAACCTGTAATGGACATCTCTTATTTTTAACAGTCTGGTTCCTCCCCCTTATAATAGAACCCTTCTTTTCTGTGAGAAACCAAATCTATGTGCCTTAGTTGGGGTTCAACTCTCACCCAGTGTCACACAGTCATCATCACAAGATTGTGCAAGTGACCAGGCCAGGCCATCAAGAGTTCGCATTTCCTTAGTGTCATTGCTTGTTTCATAGGAGGACATAGCAGAATCACCTCCAGGAGTGTTTTGTTAGAGCTATTGAGGAAGACTGTTCTTTTTGCTGGGTTTGCTAAACTGGGAGCATAGGTGTCTGAACTGAAGAAACCTGGAATGAAACTGTGGGAGTCAGAAAACAGTGCTGATGACATCATTGAGTCCCTGAATCCAGTTATGTCTGAAGCTGGCTCTGTATTAACTCTCCTCTCTGCTCCTATCATCCACTCAGTAGGCTCGGTTGCTCCAATCCCACTATAATTGACCCAGCTCAGCAGGAGTTAAAAAAAAAAAAAAAAAACCACCATTTCCAAGACCTGAGTTCCTAGAGTTTCCTTCCAGACAGTGATGCCAATGAAACAACTAGTGAGACACTAAGAATATATGAGCCCGTGGTTCATTATCTTCATTAATGTTAACCAATCAGGGAGAAAGACAACAGGTTGGAAGTACCTAGTTCTCTCAAGCCCACAGGTTTTAGATCATCCTTGTTACAAACAGAAACGATTTTCCTCATGACATTATTCTGATCTGTGGCCAAATCATAAAGCTTCTCTGCAAATCACGTCCAAAACTCTTCTCCAGATAATCCCCCAGGTTAGGTTAGCTAGACTACCTGTGGCTTTGCCTCTAATCATTACAGCCTGCATTCGCATGTAGTCTTTGTCGTTATCACAGGGAGGGCGTTCCATTGCGAGAACCACTATGGGGAAAGAGCACATCACAACTTGAGTGCAGCTTGACCGACAGCAGGCTCACTTCCTGCTGGGTTCTTGGTTCCCCTTGCTTTTGCATTCATAAAAACAGACATCCTGCAGTTCCTGGCCCTGTCTCTCCTTGTCATGTTTCTCCTTCCAAAACTACTGACTCACATGTTTGCTTTGCTCTGAATTTGCTAATTTAACTCATTTTACTTCTACTGACTAACGTAGGTAGTTTTTCTTCTTCCTACACAACAGATTATCTCTCTGAACTTCTCTTATAGACCAAAATTGTCCAATCAATCCTCTGAACCTACCAACTTTGCTAAGACAACAAATTCTTTTGTTTTAACCTGTTTGGGCAGGGTTTCTTTCACCAAAAACAATGATTCAATTTCCTGCCATAATCTGCTGAACTAATAAACCATTTTCAGGGGTTTTCATTCCTATAAGCAATTATTGGGGTGCTCACCACCATAAGTCCTGGGGTTCAAAGTCAGGTTAACTAGAGAAAGGAAGGAAAGCATGGTAGAAGGACCACACGCCAGTGCTCGCTCAAAAACACCAGTAAAAGTACAGTAAAGAAATTGCCCTGGCCGGTTTGGCTTAGCGGATGGAGTGTCGGCCTGTGGACTAAAAGGTCCCAGGTTTGATTCCTGTCAAGGGCATGTACCTTGGTTGCGGGCACATCCCCAGTAGCGGGTGTGCAAGAGGCAGATCATCTATGTTTCTCTCTCATCGATGTTTCTAACTCTCTCACTCTCCCTTTCTCTCTGTAAAAAATCAATAAAATATATTTTTAAAAAATATATAGTGAAAAGGTAATAGCCCCTATAGGAGAACTCACTGAGATGCAATATGACTCTAGCAGGCAAAGGTGTCTGGGAAATGCTGGACTCTTAAGTCTAGCCTCAGGCTTGGTTGACTTAGAAAACTGGAATACCACCCAAAGATAAACATCAGGCCCCAGGAAGGAGGTTAATGAATGTATAGGTGATAAATGTCTGAGGCTCTCTGTTAACCTAGGAATGCATTGTTCTTTCTGGTTGTCTATGTGACTACCCACCATATGGTTTTACTATTAACCCGCTATGAAAAAGAGACTGTCCTGGGAGGGGTGTGGCTTACCCTCCCCCCCCCTTTCCCTTCCACCCTCCCTCCTGCCCCCTGGCCAGCTACCACTGGGAGCAGCTGCCTTGTCCATGTATATAAGTTTCTCCTATCAGGCCCTGGCCAGGTAGCTCAGTTGGTTAGAGCACCATCCTAATACACCAAAGTTCTGGGTTCAAACCCTGATCAAGGCACATGCAAGAATTAACCAATGAATAAGTGGAACAACAAATATCTCTCTCTCTCTCAAAATCAATCAATAAGTTTTTTAAAAATGTTTCTCCTATTAAAGCTCTTAAGAATTTAAACAGGCTATGTGTCAGTTCTTTGGAATTGATCCTGAATGAGACTTTTGGGGTTCTCCTCCAACAACAAAATGGAGAGAAACAGAAACAAAGAATATTCATCAAACTTAAGAAAGATGGAAAGTGGATGAAGAAGTCGCCACTAATGTAATAGAACAGAAGAATTAGGAAATTGAACAGAGGGGAATTTCAGTGACTAATGAACTAGAAACTGAAAGTCTCAGTGCTTAGAGGCAGTAAGGTTCACAAAAGATGGAAGTGAAGGTGTGACTCGAAAATTAGTGGGACTAGTAGACCCTATGTGTGGAAAATGGTTGGACCTCTAGTCCCAGGTCCCTTTCCCAACTCTTAAGTAGCCAAACAATTATTCTCCTCTCTACTCACCACCCCAAAGGAGAACAGAGGATCATACTCCGGAGAAATTAACCCAAGAGGCTCTGGAGTTAAAGTCTAAGCTACATACAGGCAAGGACAAGTCATAGTGTTGAAAGATGGTATATTATGTAAGAAGCTGGTATATTATGTAACCTATATACTGAACTATGGAAGCCTCAGGCACTTCTTCGTCCTGCTCATAGAAAGCAACCAGCGTATTCCTCCACCCAATCAGAGATTTCTCCTCTGGAGAAACTGGATAGTCCCAGAGGAAATACCTCCACACACTGACATCAGAGGGTCCCTCAGTAGTAATAAGGCTGGTTCACTACCCAGTCATCCTTCAGCAAAGCCCTCCAGGCAATAATCCCTGTCCACACACCCCGAGCTTCCAAAGAACTTTTTCACGAGTCAGTCTTAAAAATTAATGGCCAACCAATGAATTCAGACATTTCAGGAAAACCTGCACATGAAAGACATATCCCAAAACAAACAGACAAACAATGAAATTCAGGTGTTGGAAACCAGAAGTTCTTGACCCTGGAAAGAGTAAAGTCGAGTGCTTTCGAGAATGTTTGATCAACAGAGCCCCCAGTGTCTCATATCAGGTAGGATTACATTCAGTTGCAAGTAACAGAAAACTAGACCACAGTGGCTTAAACACATACAGCCATGTGCCTCTTAATCACGTGATGCATCCTGAGAAATGCATTGGTAGGCAATTTTGTCATTGTGTGAACGTTATAGTGTGCTTACACAAACTTCAATGGCATAGCCAGCCATCATGTATGTGCTATACTTTTATATAACTGGTAGAGCAGTAGGTCTGTTTATACCAGCATCACCACAAACATACGAGTATGCATTGTGCTATGACATTACAATGGCTACGACATCACCAGTCAATAGGAATTTTTCAGCTCCAGTATAATTGTATGGGACCACTGCCATATATTTGATTTGTCATTGTCCAAAATGATGCATGATTATAATGGTTTACTTTTCTCTCACAACAAGAAGATAGAGGTAGCAGCTGCAGGCATTAGCTCGACATCTCAATTAAGTCAGAGATGGTATTTCTGTGGTATTCTTACTCTAACCCTGATGCCCAAGATGCCTGTTGCACTTTGTCATCGCATCCTGTTCAAGGCAGGAAAGGGAAGGGAGGACTCAAGGATGGTGCCAGCTATCACTGTTTCTGCAATATCATCTTAATGGTCAGAGCCATGTCGCATGCACCACCAGCACTTGGAAAATTCATGTCTATGCTGGAATGAGCACTGCTGCCTTAACAAAATCAACAGAAAAGAAGAGGGAGTGTTCACTGAATAGATAACTAGCAGTCTTCACATCAAAAAGCACTTTTCTGAGATGTGCTTGTTATCTAACATCTTACAAGATCACAAATGATTTTTGAGTAGCAACATATCTGAAGGAAGACCTGAAAAATGTTCCTGGAGATCATGGAGTCTTTCTTCCAGACTAGAAGAGTTTAGCCTTTCTACAGATGACATCGTTTAATTATCTTTCTTGTAACAAAGTTTAGGAAAAATCCACAGTGCTACAGATACTTGAGGCTAAAACAATAAATGTACATAACATTTCCCAGCCTTATTTCTCCCTTCTAACTTGAGTGTTAGGTTTCTGCACACCTTACACATATGGTGAATGGTGGCTCACCAACAGCATCAGGAATAGCTCTTCCACAATTGCTATCAGAATCCTCATTGGTGAATGTAACATCTAGGACAAGTTTCAAATGTGGCGACAGGAAGCATACTATAGATTTAAATGAGAACGTGTCCTTGTGTACCAACAACTCCCATACTCATATCCAGTACATGCTGTGATGAAAACTTACTCAACTCTATCCTTCGAGAACTCAAGCTCCCAACACAGGGACCTTTGATTTGTTTCTATCAACAGTTCCAAGAACAGCATCTGGAATATAGTAGGGCTAAATAAATAGTTAAGTGAATGAATGAATCTTCTAACTTCCTTTTTTCTCCTTGCTTCCCTAGTCCACTTCCCACTTGTGTTGCAAAAGAAATCCTTGTACACACTGACAGTAGGATTGCAAATTGGTGCAGCCACTATAAAAAACAGTTGTGGGGTTACTCAAAAAAAGTTAAAATAGAAATACCATATGACCCAGCTATCTCACTTTGGGGTATTTATCCAAAGAACTCAAAGATATTAATTTTAAAAGATATATGTATCCCTATGTTCATTACACCGTTATTTACAACAGCCTCAATATGGAAACAATCTAAGTATCCATGGATGATAAATGGATAAAGAATACGTGATATGTACACAGTAGAATGTTAGTCAGCCATAGAAAGTAAGTCCTACCATTTGTGATAATATGGATGGATCTTGAAGGCATTATGCTAAGTAAACTAAATCAGACAGAGAAAGGCAAATACTGTATGACTTCACTTATACAGAATTTGTCTAAAGAAATTATGTCATCTAAAGAAATTATGTCATCTAACTCAGAGAGTAGAATGGTAATTGCCAGGGGCTGGGAGGAGGGGGAGAAATGGGGAGATATTGGTCAAAGGGTAAAAACTTCCAGTTATAAGATGAACAAGTTCTAATATACAGCATAGTGACTATACTTAACAAATACAATCCCTTGACATTGCTAAGAGAGTAGATCTTAAATGATCTCACCACAAAATTTTTTTTAAAAAGGTAATTATGTAAGGTGATAATGGAGGTGTTGACTAACCTTATTGTGATCATCATTTTTCAATCCAATATATACATGTCTCAAATCATCACCTTGCACACCCTAAACTTACACAGTGTTATATCAATTCTGTCAGTAAAGCTGGGGTGCGGGGATGATGTGCTTATAGAACTCTTTTTCTCAGGACCCATTTTACATCCTTTGATGCTGGTGATAACAGTCCCAGGTGGGCACACTCACTCTGGTTAGCTAGATAGAAGCTTTGTGAGGGAAACAGGTGTCAGCAGCAGCACAATCTATGTTTCCAGTGATCATTACCCGATGAAGTGCATTTGACAATCACTAGTCTAAACTCAGAGTCCTCAACGGGAAGTGGGCTCTACTATAACCAGGAAAATGTCGCTGTGCCTTTGGCAGCCATCAGTCATCCTGCTAACAGCTTACTTCCCTCAGAACCTTCTCAGACTCCCAGCTCCAACAAAGGGAAAGGAGCCAGCCAGCATCAGCTCTGCTGCAGGCCCTGTGGTCTCTCTGGAGAGTCACTTCCTCCCACCAGCATCCCCCTCCACTGCACCTAGCCCCCACTCCAATCTCTCCTGTGACCTGAGACTTTCAGGAAAGCACTTAGGCGCATGGTTCTCAACCTCCCTAATGCCACGACCCTTTAACACAGTTCCTCTTATTGTGGTGACCCTCAACCATAAAATTATTTTCGTTGCTACTTCATAACTGTAATTGTGCTACTGTTATGAATCGTATTGTAAATATCTGATATGCAGGATGTATTTAGGCGACCCCTGTGAAAGGGTTGTTCGACCCCCAAAGGAGTCGTGACCCACAGGTTGAGAACCGCTGACTTAGGGGTATGGATCACTGCTTTAGAGGATGATGAAATCAGGAGAGTGTCTGAATCTAGGTGGCAAGTCACGTTATAGGGGCATTGTCTAATTCTTGGTGGCGTCACAGGTGTCCAATACTCAGCGGAGTGGCAGCCTGACTGGAAAGGAAATCTGTAATAAAAATACCATCTAATGAATTGAGAACATACCATACGCCAAGCATTTTGCTAAATACTTTGCAGACATTATCTCTTATATGTAATCTTTTCAGCCACCCTGGCAAGTGAAACTCCTAATATCCCATTTTACCAAGGAGGAAAATGAGACTAGGAGACTAAATAACTTGCCTAAAACTGTACAGCAGTTTGATTGTTAGAATCACTTTTTTTTTTTACATT
>PVJC01008101.1:0-49427 GCA_004026665.1 Murina feae | reverse complement strand
GAGCTGAGCTGAGGGGCGCAGCTTCACTTTCGCTGCTGCCGCAATGGAAAGGGCTGTTTACTCAGGTCCGTGAGTGGCGGCCGCCATGTTGGCTGGGCTAATTTGCATACAGCCGCTCTGATTGGCTGGTGGGCGTGGCTTACCCTGTCTCGGAGAAACGGTTAATTTTAATATTTCGCTTTTATTAGTTTAGATAAAAGCCTAATATGCAAAGTGTCCTCTTGAGTGTTCAACTGATTGGGAGTTTGATTGCTTTCTATGATGTGCACTGACCACCAGGGGGTGGTGCAGAAGGAAAGGAGGCCCTGGCAGATGGCCACAGCTACTAGGGACCTTACCCGTGCATGAATTTTGTGCACTGGGCCTCTAATTCTTTAATAAACTGGTAAACATGTATTTGCTTAAGTTCTGTAAGCATCTCTAGCAAATTAATTAAAGCTGAAGAAGGGGTGTGGGAACCTCTGATTAATAGCCAAATTCAACAGAAGGTGTAAGTGCGGACCTGCTACTTTTGATCTGAAGTAAGAAGGGAATGGCCTTGTGGGACTGAGCCTTTAAGTTGTGGGATCTGGTACTGTCTCCAGGTAGACAGTGCTAGAATTATGTTAAATTGTAAGACACCCAGCTGGTGTTGTGAAGAATTGCTTGGTGTGGGGAGAAACAGCCTCGGATATGATGATTGCAAGTATCAAAAGTAAAGTATTCTGTGTGAGTAGTAAAGGAGACACACAGGGAAGGAATATATAGGAGGAAAAGACAACTGGGTTGTTTTTCCCATACAAGGTGATTTATGCTTTCTTTCCACACTTTCACATGAGAATATTAACCAGGATGACTCTTAGAAGCAGATGAATGCAGTAATATGTATTTACTGCCTATATTAATTAATGACTAAATTAATTTATATATTTATATGTACATATATATGCTATTGTTCATGTAGTTTGGAAGAAGAAATGAAAGTTCAAATGTGATTGGAAATTTATTCAGGATCACAGAATTACTAAACAGCAAAGGAAAGATTCATTCTCAGATCTCTTCAACAAATTTCTATCACAGTCCCATTCTGCTTTCCCATATCTCATTATAAAAAACACCTACACTTATGCCCGACTGGCATAGCTCAATGGTTGAGCATCAACCTATGAACCAGGAGGTCATGGTTGGATTCCAGGTCAGGAAATGTGCCTGGGTTGTAGGCTCAAGTCCCAGTGTGGGGCATGTAGGAGGCAGCCTATCAATGATTCTCTATCATAACAGATGTTTCTATCTCTCTGTCCCTCTCCCCTCCCCTCTGAAATCAATAAAAATATTTTAAAAAATTAAAAATACCTACAATTCAAAGAACCCTTGAATTTATGCTAAAAATTAATCAATTATAGTAAGTATGGCTATATTTTCATTCTAAATACATTCTTTACAACATTTTAATGTTGGAAGAAGTTGAAGAAATTCATTTAAATGTATATCTGCTCTCAGAAGCATTGATACATTAACTCTAAGATTGACTCTTCAGTCAACACATGTGCATAACAGCATAATGAACACACATCTTATAGTGTATCTTTTGAGAAGCATTTATTTCATTGTTTTGAGGGAAACAGATTTAAATTTCTTTACTCTATTTTTAGACATCCTTCTGCAACTAAAAGATTTTGTTTAATTTCCCCAAATTATTGTGTTATAATTTTAACAGTGCCGACTGACTTTTGCCCTTAGTGAAACAAAAGGTTCTTTCAAGGAACTAACAAAAACAAGCAAAAAAGAATAACTGGTAATAATATTTTTGTTCATTTTGTTATAACGAAGATTTCATTTATACTTCTTGTTGATAGCTTCCTCAAATTCCATCAAAAAAAAAAAAAAAGTCAAATGATCCTGCTTACTTTGGTGAAAATATATGTGTAACTTTAATAAGTCATCTATTTCACTGAATAGTCATATTTGATCGGATTTGGGTCTTGGAATGCAAAGAAACATACCAGTTATAAAAATGAAAAATATCATAAAAAAATTTAAAGGTGAATGAAATGACATAGTCCAACTCCTCTACATCTAGGTAAAGAGAGGACTCTCAGAGCCTGTCTGCTGCCACAGTGGAGCTTCCCTCTATACCTGCCCAGGTAAAGATGCAGAGCTCGGATGCAAAGGCCAGAACCAAGGCTGACTCTTTCACGGTTTGATTTATGTTTGTGAGGATGGAAGTTCAAGGCCTAATTATTCTCCTTTTTAAAATGTAAGTATCTGCTAAAAATTTTTCAGAAAAGTTATTTGTAAAGATATATGTACCCCTATGTTTATTGTAGCATTCATTATTCATGGTAGCCAAGACATGGAAAAAGCAAAGTATCCTTTGATGGATGATTGGATAAAGAAAATGTGGTATGTATATACAATGGATTACTATTCAGCTATTAAAATGATGAAATATTACCATTTATAACAACATGGATGAATCTTAAGAGTATCATGCTAAGTGAAATAAGTCAAATTAAAAATGATAAGAACCATATGATTTCACTCATCCTATATAATAAAAGCCCAGCAACAAAAATGGTGGAATGATCAGCATGACCAGAAGACCTGAATGACCATGGCCCCTGGCCATGCTGGCCCTGCCCCCAAGGAGTGGTTAGGGGCAATCAGGCAGGCAGGCAAGTGGCTAAGGGCAATCAGGCAGGCAGGAGAGCAGTTAAGGGTGATCAGGCAGACAGGCTAGCAGTTAAGAGCCAGAGGTCCTGGATTGCGAGAGGGATGTCCAACTGCCAATTTAGGCCTGATCCATGGGACATCTCCTGAAAAGTCCTGGATTACAAGAGGGTTCAGACCAGGCTGAGTGACCCTCCCCTGTGTGCATGAATTTCATGCACTGAGCCTCTAGTGTAAAACATAAAACAGAAAGCAACAAATGAATAAACAAAAGAAACATAAATATAGACAAGAGAATGGTGGTTACCAGAGGAGGAATGGAAATGGGGGTAGGATAGAGGGTAAAGGAGGTCAAATATATGGTGACAGAAGAGACTAGACTTTGGTAGTGAGCACACAATGCAATAAAAAGATGGTGTGTTATAGAATTGTACACCTAAAAACTTATGTGATATTATTAACCAATGTTACCCTAATAAATTAAAAAATATGTCAGAATGCAAATGCCAACCCTTTTACCTTATTAGAATACAAACTCAAGTTTCCAGGACTTTGCCCCTGGCTACCTCTCAGACCTCATCTCCTTCCCTCTCCCACCTCTCATCAAATACACAAGGCATGGTCCTGTCTCAGCAACTTATTGTATTCTGTGTCTGAAACTCATTTCCTCCCATATGGCTACTTAGTTTGCTCCCTAAATTCCCTTAGTTTTCTGCTTATGTCACCTTATTAGAGAGGTCTCTCTCAAATAGACAGTTTAAAATAGGATCTTCTTTCTTCCCATTGCTTTGTTCCCTTGTACTACTGTTCTTCATGCTCCTTGATTACCAGCTTGCATATGATGTATTATTAGTTTATTGTCTTTCTGCCTCTATCAGAATTGAAAGCTCCAGGAGAGGGGGGCATTCATTTTACTATGTTTTCCACAGCTATGCCCCTAGCACTTAGTAGGATCTCAAAACACTGATTAAAGATATTGTTCAATGAAATTAACTACACATGCTTTTTTTACTTCAAGCATACAAAGTGATCAACTGAATGGCTTTATTATTTAATGACCAGGAAATGGAGATGAAGGATAGAGAGTTTAGTGAGTGGAAAATTTTGAAGAGCAATTCAGAGATAAGAGATTTAAGGCACACCCAGGACTTGGATTATCCCAAGAAGAGCGAGGAGTCGGAGGTTACAGTGTGATCACTAAGCCAGGATTCTACTTTAGCCACAATTTTTCACTGACTTCCATTGGTCCCCTGCTTCCTCTTTTGAAAAGACTTAAGCTTTAAAATTATGAAGTTAAACTAATACCATTTCCTTTTAAAAGGAAACAGAAACACCATTAACCTGCTTAAATTAACTCTAGAAACACCTATTTAGAAAATTATTTTTTTACACAAATATATAATTTTTATTTTTGAAAATAAAAGTAAATAAAAACCACAAGCAAAAAAGAGAGCCACTAGTGTAAGTCAGTGTTTTTCAAGCTTTGGCATGCACCAGAATCTCCTGGTGGTAGAAAATTATTTTGGGGTGCTTTTTTTTTGTTATTGCTTTTTTTGTTTTTTACTATAGCTTCTATATAATGGCTTTTAACTTCTCCATACAGAAAGTGCTTACTGGGATTAATTTATAAAAATCTGATCTAATTCTTGGAGCTTTATAGCACTGATATTTTTGTTCAGGAAAAAAGAATATGAGCTAGCTAAGAATAATAATGTGAAAGATAGAATGTGGTGATAGCATACTATTATTCACTTAAACATCTCTGAAATCATACTTCCTTTATTATTTTTTGTGATGCCAAAAATATGCCTAGCATTATAAGAAATCTTATCTGTATCTCGCATGTTTTTATGAATAAGATAGCTGTGTTCTGACTTGCTGTTCTATTTCATTGTGCTGAACTTAAGGTTTTCAATTTTCCTTTATAGAAGCAGAGAGTACTGCACTAGTTTATGCTTTTAGAGATTTTACCCTTAAAGGCCATATATATATATATATATATATATATATATATATATATATATATATAATAAATTTCCTCATAAAATATAATGTGTTTTTCACGTTCAAGCATGTTCCTTGTTTTATAATATTTTATACATTATCTTAAATCTATAAGTTGTCAGAAACTTAGAAAAGTGATGAATAATTACATTATTGTTCCTTCAGAGTTTAAACTAATAACACAGACATAAATATTTATTCCCACAATTTAATATATATATATATATATATATATATATATATATATATACTCAATAAGATCTCCTCAAAATTTTCACAATATTATATTTAGTGGTACTGTGGTGAAAAGAGTTTTTATTTTCATTGCGACTCACCACCATGAGGCAGCTAAGGGCAACATTTTATTGCTGAATTTTCTAGGAGGTATGATAACAATAAAGTAGAGTGAATTCTGAACATGAGCAAAACATGAAAAAAGATAAATTTAGTAAATTTACAGTTGTTTGTATGGAAAATAATACATTAATTAATAAGTAATATAAGAATAAACTCTGTGCCTTACAACTGTAAATCTACCTTTGCCCCACAGCTAGATATGTAACCATGTGAAACACATGTAACACCTTCAAGAACCAGCTTTTTAGACAAATGGGCATTTGGCTTATGATTCTCTAATGATATAGTCTCTGCCCATGAAACATAAAATATTTACTAGTAAGTGGTTCCTCAGAGTTACTGCCATTGCGCATAATGCTCTAGTCTGTAACCCAGCATCTATGTCTGCGCAGAGTCTTGCTGGGAAAGAAATATAAGTGGCAATTATATTTCTTCCTGTGGCCCAATGCCAGGCTCTGGTTTTGGTAAAGCCCTCCCTCTTAACCCATATGCTCTGGAGACTATAGATGTGGATCCTTTTTCTAAAAATGTTTTCTAAAGATACTTGGACAGGATCATTTCCAGTTTAACTTCCATCTTTACTTGTGGTTTTATGCTCAGTTCTCTGTAGATGCCCAGTTACTTTAAGGTAGTTTATATTTGAAGTGGAAGTTGGCAGTAACATCTAGTTAAAGAAGTCTTATTGTATAGGGACTTCATTTACTTCCAGCTGAAGAAACAACAACAGCAAAAAAGGAACAGGATGAAGAAAGTCTCAAAGCCCTAAAGGCAAATTGGTAGAAATGTCTGTAAAGAGAAGACAAAATCACATGAGATAGATGCTCATTAGCTTTGCTTTCTTTTTCTGCTTCTGTGAGGTAGAAGAGATAATTTAGCAGAATCAGGCACAGGTAACTAGCAGTAAATAGTTCATCTTGCTCTTCTCAGGAAAGCTTTCCTGTGGTGTAGGAGGAAGGATATAATGGGGAGGAAAAGCTAAGAGGAACATCTAAGCTTGAGCTCAATGCCCAGCTGGGTAAAGTTCTAGGGATAGTTCTAGAATGCTTGCAGATTTTTCTGTGCATGTTTTCAGATATAAGTGAGGACATAAGAGGAAAGAAATAAGCTTAAAATGCATTAAAAGGCAGAAAAAAATGAAACTATGCAGAAAAGCCTTAGAAATTACACAGTAGGTAGCATACAGAGTCTAAGAAAGTTAAAGTTGATTAAGTGGGGGCTATGTTTTGCCTCTTAGAAGAGAAGTTATAAATGTGAAAAAGTAGTGTGTATGATATGGAGCTGAGGTGGTGAATTAAGAAAGGCAAATTGCACTCCTATTGTTCAAGTAATGTTACTGAGGCACCAATGCCACCTGGTGGCCAACATCAACTTTAATTCTAGTCGCTTCCTGTTGTAGGAAGAGGCTAACTAAACTTTGTTTAAAAGGAAGACATAAGGCCCTAACTGGCGTGGTGCAGTGAAAGAGCTCCAGCCTGTGGACTGAAGGGTCCCAGGTTCGATTCCGGTCAAGGGCATGTATGCTGGTTGCGGGCACATCCCCAGTAGGGGGTGTGCAGGAGGCAGCTGATCGATGCTTCTCTCTCTCTCATTGATATTCCTGACTCTCTATTTCTCTCCCTTCCTCTCTGTAAAAAATCAGAAAATATATTTAAAAAAATAAAATAAATAAGGAAGATATAAGGAGATACACACTCTGCCAGTGCTTCTCTCTCATTGATATTCCTGACTCTCTATTCCTCTCCCTTCCTCTCTGTAAAAAATCAGAAAATATATTTTAAGAAATAAAATAAATAAGGAAGACATAAGGAGATACACACTCTGCCAGTGCTTCCCCAACGACCTCTAGTTTGTGCTCTCTTCCAAGGCTATCCTACTGGTAGGAGCCTGAGCAAATCCCAGCAGATACTTATCTCTTTTGGAAGAGAACAGAAGAATTATTTCATGAGGATAGCACTTTGTGCTTTTAGTTATATATTAGAGTATTTTTTTTAGAAAAATAAACATCATTCCCAAGTTCATGCTAATATTTGTACCAATTCAAATGAAATATTCCAGTGTTTTCACTTAAGTTTCTTGTTTTTGTATTTACATCTCTTTTTCATTCCTCTGGAAAACCCTCCTGGCTCATGAAACCATGAGCCAGTACTATTTCATACTATGTGTCCTGCTTTAACATGCATATTTAATTGGGAGCCCCATATAGAAAGTTAAGCATTCCGTTTTTCTTTCACTTCTTTTCCCCTCACAGCATGATTTGATGAGGTGCTTTCTTATAACAGCTCTGTACTAAGATCCAGTCAAGTGACTCTAAGTCCCATGTGCTGAAGGAATGGCTGAGAGGAGTGGGAAAAAATGTAGAGAAAAAGAATGAAAGAGAATTTCTTGCACCTTATCTATCTTTATTGTCTTGGTCTCAAAACCTTGGCACTGGACAAATCCGTCTACAGAGCTACTGATTATATTGATAACAAGATGTCTCCTTAGGTATGCAACCATTATTAATCAGATTGATGAGAATCTGCCTTCACAGTGTTGATGGGTAAAATCATCACGTTTGGTGGAAATGTTTCAGAAAACAACATAACTTCAAAATCATCAACCCTAAATATCATAGAGTACAGCCTAGAAAGACAGCGTTTTGATACTCCTCTAAATGTAACTTAAGAATGATAACTCCTAAATGTTTTAAAGTATAGCATAAAAGGAAAGCATTTTGATACTTCAACGTTTGCATTTCTTTCAAAGGATATGAAACTCAAAGATATTAATAAACTTTGGTCAAGAATAGTTACCTACTCTGACACATTAGAATTAAAATAGCCATTTGAAGACATGTTTTCTAGTCATCCCTCTTTAGTTATACAGAAGTTCTCAAGACATGTTGTTATTTTTTTTAAATTCTCAGTAACAAAAATTATGTAGGCTCAATTTTTAAACTCTTTCCTGAGTTATGCTAGTATTGACCTTGACCTTTGTCAGGCACAGCCGGCATGGCTCAGTGGTTGAGTGTCGACCTATGAACTTGGAGATCACTGTTAGATTCAGGAACATGCCAATATTGTGGGCTCAGTACCCAGTGGGGCGTGTGCAAAAGGCAGCAGAACAAAGCTTTGATGTTGAAATAAGACTTCTGGCACAACCTAAGTTTATAGTTCTTTAATCATTTAATCTTGATGTGAATCAGTTTCTTAATACAGAAGAAATAATAAGAGTATCTCAAATATTTGTTTGAGAGTTTAAATTACAACCTTTATTCCAGCACAGAGTAAATACTCAAAGAATATGACAATATCAGCTAAGATATAATAAAATGATAAGATTATAGAGAAAAATTCTCTAACTAAAAACAGTGGTTGTTAGAGCAAGAAAATTTTGGAAAAACTCAGAGTGAAAAGACACAACCTTGGGATATTTTCATTCATGTGATTCCCTCCCCTCCCAACCCCCCATCTAAACTGAGATCACAATACATCCTAAAGTGGTGGCTCTCTTAGTTGCAAGAGGAACTCAACTAGCCTTTGAAGCAAGTAGAGGAGATTTCCCTGTTAAATGAGGCCAGAAAAATCTATCACTTTATATGGAAATAATAACTGACCCCAAAGCAGTAACCAAATAGAATACTGCAGTTTAAATGTCTGTTTCATTTAAATTTTGCTGTTTCAAATGCTTATATTTTAAATCTTAATACCCTGAATCAAATTTCTCTCAAAATCCTTCAGTACAAGTGGAGAGTGAATCTAATGGTTGAGGACACTCTTCACTCAACTCTTTGACTTTAATTGACAATTAGTACTCTCTAAGAAATAACCACTTGAATATTGAAGCCATAACTTAGCATATGGTACTGATTCACACAGAGTGTAATGTGAAGACATTTCTCTCTCAATAATAGAATAACAAAAATTTCTAAAAGGTTTGCTGCATTCTTTTTAAAAAAATATATTTTATTAACTTTTTACAGAGAGGAATGGAGAGGGATAGAGAGTTAGAAACATTGATCAGCTGCCTCCTGCACACCTCCTTCTAGGAATGTGCCCACAACCAAGGTACATGCCCTTGACCAGAATCGAACCTGGGACCTTCCAGTCCGCAGGCTGACGCTCTATCCACTGAGCCAAACCAGTTAAGGTGGTTTGCTGCATTCTTATCTAAGAACAGCATTCAAACATAGGGAACCTGAGTGCCATTTGTCAAAAAACCTCCCAATAGGACTTTACTCCTAAGAATCAGTTGTTCTTAGAAGAGTTAAAACCAGACAAAGATAATTTGTATTTGTATCTTTAACTTTTGAACTGTGTGAATTTGATCCAGTTATTTAGTCACTAAATAAAAGGGAAATTATGTTACCTACTATATTAGGCTGTAGAGGTGAGAATAAATGAAATTATAGGTATAAAGGTCATGGTAGAGGGCCTAGCAAGTTTTATACATCAATCAGATGTTAATCACATCTTTTTCTACCCATAAGCTAGTGACATGAAATGAAATATTTGTAAACTAAAGGACATTATAAAATATATTCTTTAAAAATCATTCGATGACACCTTTTTCATTCTTTGTCATCACATAACTAAAATGGGAAAAGAATATCTCCGTTCCTTTGCTGGCCATTTCCTGAATAATCCAAGTCCCCTTCTGTCTGCCTGGCTCAAATACTCCTTCCTGTGGAAGTTTTTCTCCACTCCTATCCCTGGGTGAGTTGATCATCTCATCCTCTGAACCACAGAGGGACTTATTTCTACTAATCATTGGGTTTAACTATACTTTTTCTGTCATTGATTGTTTTATGTCCATGAAACCGTAGCTGACCAAAGAATGTGTTTATAAGAATCATTTTCCAGCCAGTTGACTCTAAGTCAGAACTCAAATGGCTACTGAAACCATATTAAATATAACTGCTCATGCTAGCAGCCAGGGTACAAGTTGTATAGCATCTGTAATATAAAACACCATACAAATCTTCTCTGCTTGATCTTGGATCGTGACATGTTTTTATGAATACCTATTCAGTCTGGCTTATAGACCACTGGGAAGCAGTGATGTCATAGAATCAGGCTACAGCCTCTTTCTACACCATTGTGCAAAGAGCAATAGGCTGTCCATAACACAATGGCTTCAAAACAGCCATAACCCACGTTGAGAAATGCATTTTACTTTTTAGATTAGTACACACACATGCACACACACAATCACTTGTACAGGCACATAAATCAAACAAAAATTTCACAATGCAATATTTTCTTTTATAGCATGTGAGGGACTCTGCAATGCTATTCTCTTTTATTCTGTTTGATTTTTTACGCTGGTTATGGAAGTCTCAATTAATTTCTTACATTGTTTGAGAATTAGAAAGTACTTAAAGACATATTAAATACCATATCATTCTCATCTCCCACAAATTTTTGCATTCTTGTATAAAATCTTCCACATGTGGTTTGCTTTGGCATTGAGCTTCTCAATAAAATGCTTGGATATTGTAATGTTAAAAAAATAAGATTGCAGACATATAAGTCAAATAACTAAGCAATTTTTCTTTAAATGAAAAAATGCTAGGTATCAGGGTCATAATTTTCCAAATTATTGATGCAGCCTTCTAATTTTATTCCTGACTAGTACTATGCTGGCCGCCAGACGCCTCCTTACCCACATTACACCAATTATAAATTTGTTTTTATAATGAATGTTCACTTCATAAGCATGATGCATGAAAGATACACTTCCTGTGCTGTTCTCCATAGGCAGCTGGGGAGGAAAAGCTTGATTCTTTATACAAAGTCTCCTTGTTGTCAGGACATATGGTCTGTAGTTTCCAGACAGGGTGTCACCTCAGAAGTTGGCAACAAGGTACAGGAAAATATCAACCTTTGCTACTGAACTTAAGTGAAGTCTACTGCTTAAAGCAGTCCAGCCCCTCATCCAAAACCTAGATGGCTTTGTTATATGAGCTTACTGACGATGGGACCACGATATCTTCATAATTCAAAGGTACGTCTAGTTTTCATGTAAAAAAATAAAAAAGTCTAGCTGCATAGCAGAAAGCAGTGGGGAAAGATAATTGCTGAAAAAATACCTTGAGCTCAGGCTTCATATAGGTAGCATGCTGCCTTTGATCTTTTTCAGGGTAGCAGGGAAGAAGACCCTAACCCTTGGCCTGATGGCATTTCTCATTAAACTAGTCTCAATCTTTGTCCTGACTTTAGCATTCTAAAAGAACAATTTCTGATCTGGATGGTTTCTGACATAGAACATTCTAACTCCTTGGCAGTTCTTTATTGGTACAAGTTAATACAATAGAATATTGCCTGATAAATTGAAGACCACGGATTTTTAAAGAGGCTAAGAAACTTTAAGAGCACTTCAACTCCTTTCTTTTATAGATCTGGAAATAGAGACCCAGAAGGTGATGTGACTTTCCAAAACCATGGATTGAAAATTAATCTATGAGCCTGTCAGGATGGTTCAGGGGTTGAGCACCAACCTATGAACCAGGAGGTCATGGTTCAATTCCCAATGTGAGGCATACAGGAGGCAGCCAATCAACAATCTCTCCCATCATTGTGTTTCTATCTCTCTCTTCCTGTCCCCTTCTTTCTGAAATCAATAAAAATATATTTTTAAAAATTAATCTATGAGATATTGTCCCCATAGTTGATTACTTTAAAGTAAATAAAAATATGAAGTCTTCTCACATTTGATTATTCCAGTTTCACTGGGGAAAATGTCATGAATAAACATGCAAATCTGATGTCCTCCCACCATTAAAACACCACCAAAGGATAGCCAGTGAGTACAATTTAAGTGAGCAGAATTTTGCTTTGAGATTGGAGAAATCTGAGTGCAATCCAGATGTGTGACATTATGAAATCTGTATGATTTATTTAAACCTCCTTTTTTATCTTTAATAATAATAATAATAATAATAGTACACTAATGATAACTAACCCATTTGTAAGTAAACTAGGGGCCCAGTGCGCAAAAATTTGTGCACTTGAGGGGGGAGGGAATCCCTCAGTCGAGCCTGTGCCCTCTCACAGTCTGGGACCCCTTGGGGGATGTCCACCTGCTGGCATGCCTGGCCAGCCTGGGTGAGGGGCTGATGGCTATTTGCAGGCTGGTCAAGTCCCCCAGTGTGGACCCTCACTCCATAGAGGTGTGGCCAGCCTGGGTGAGGGGCTGAGGGCCATTTTCAGGCTGCTCACAGTCCCTTCAGGGTTCAGGTCCCTACTGGGGTGCCTGGCCAGCCTGAGTGAGGGGCTGAGGGCTGTTTTTAGGCTGCCCACAGCTCCCATTGACCCAACGTCCCAGCAAGGCTGGCTGGAATCAGGTTTCTGGGGTTTATTTATCATCTATAATTGAAACTTTGTTGCCTTGAGTGGAAGCAATGAAGCGTGCTGTTTGCTTTAGCTCCATGGCTTCTATAATTTAAACATTATTGCCTTGAACAGAGGCCCTGCTATCCTCGGCAGGCTGTTTCAACTCCATCGCTGGTGCAATGGAAGCCTCCTGTTTGCTCTAGCTCCGTGGCTGCTGGCCGCCATCTTGGCTGGGTTAATTTGCATACGGCCGCTCTGATCAACTGGTGGGCATGGTTTGGCTGGTGGGCGTGGCTTAGTTATCTTAGAGTGATGGTTAATTTGCATATTACTCTTTTATTAGATTAGATGAGTAAATATATAGTAGGTACCTAATAAATGTTATTATTAAAATATTTTATTGTATCTTATGTCTGAATTCCTCATAAATGTATGTCAGAGGTTAGACCTTGTCCTTATTTTGGAGTCCAGACAAGACTAAATGAGCTACTATAGCAATTTTCAACAGCCTTACCTGGGAGTTTGTTAGAAATGCAAATTTTCAGGCTCCATCCCAAACCTCCTGAATCAGACATTCTGGGAATGGAGTAAAAAAATCTGTGTTTTAAAAAACCCTCCTAGGGATTCTGGTGAATTCTAAGGTTTGATAGTACTGGTTTATTGGATTCAGGAAGGGCGAAGATGGAGATATATGGGGAAAGGCAGTGGGATCCTATCAGGGAATCCAATTTGAAGGCAACTTCTCATCCAAGAAGACTGAGCAGGCATGAAAAACCAGTTGGGTGAAAAACATCAGTTACAAGATGAGTAGGGGTGATAAGAAAAAGAGCAATGCTTTAAATCAAGAGACATTCCATCTCTAGGGCACCCCAGTACAGAATGGAGATAATGGGGAAGATCCTATAATAAGCTCTGAGCCCAGAAGCTGCTCAATCTTAAATTACCTTAAATCTATTAATTCTAATAAACTCTGACTTATCTTAAACAGATTCTACATGGAACATCTATGTTGAATAAATCATTGACCTGGTCAGACTGAAGGTTTGTGGAGATAGACTTTTGTGACTTGAAAATCCAACCCTAGTAATTTCTTTCTACATTCTCATGATTTCAACAATTGTTCTTAGAAAGGAACTTTGGGCTTTTTAGATCAGTAACAGGAGTGGAAATACACACTTCAGCCTGGTTTAGCCCCTGATTGTTGGCCAAAGATGCTGCAGTTACAACAATCAGCAGTGATGTACCCAAACTATATCCACTGGTAGGAAAGACCAATCTCATTACACTATAATCACCAGACATTTGTTATATTCACATTCTGCTATCTGTCCACATGCATATATGCTGTGAATAAAAGGGAACAGATGCATACCTTCCATTCTACACAGCATCATATGGCAATCTTGTGAAGTTATGCTTTGGAACTAAATCTGCAACTTCCAACAGGCAGAAATTTAGTCCCAACTTCTTTATGCAAAGACTGGAGTCCTAGCCATCCAGTTTTCTCTTATTGCTTTTCAGTGCAATCTCTGGATCCAGTCACTTGAGATCCCCCTACATGGCCGCTCATCCAATTTCTTTGTTTTATTTATATTTTTATGTTTCATCTAAAGTATTTTCTACTTCAATCAAGCCACATCCTTGATTCCCTTCAGTTAATTCACTCATCCAATCAATACATATTCACTGTGAACATAATTAGTATCAAACACTATCAAGTTATTGAGGACTGAGCAAGTCTTGTTTCTGTCCCTGCTTTGGTTTAGAGTCTAGCGGTGGGGGACAGACAAGGTGACAGGTATTCCCAATATGGTGCGAGAAGTGTATAAGCTCCTAGAGGACAGAAACTTTGTCTTATGTCATGGACCTCACACACAACCCCCAGCACATCTGTGCTGTCCACATAGCTAGACTTTACATCAAGGTGATAGTGAGTTGAACTGATACCTGGGAATAGTAAATTCTTGTCTGAATTTGTCCTTTGTTTGGAAGGAACAGCCATGAAAGTGGAATATCTAAGAAAGAAATTTTTTTCTGAGAATTTTTGTAATTACATGAACTAAAATCAAAGAGGATAGAAAGAGAGTGAGAAAGCATTTGTGGGCTGACTCAGGAGAACCTCAAATAAGAGGTTCTCAGGCAGAAATAGCAATTCCCAGAACACATGGCAAAAGACGGTCTCTCAAGTCATCCTCTCTGGTTTGGAGTCCCTGGCATGTGATCCAACCATGCTGCCCTTTGCCCCATTCCCTTGAGGGAGAGTTCACCCTGCCTTCCCCCCTGATAAAAGATCTCTGACCTCCCATTGCTCCTACCATTTCTGGAAGCACTGTGTCTCTCTCAGCAGAAATTCAGCTTCATGTTTTGTGGCTTCAGTGGCCACACTGTTGACTAGATGCTAAGAAATTATATTTCAACACAGTGGTTACAGTTATTGCAGAGGCTCTTACTTTCAATGATCATAAAAATGATAAATAGGATTCCCAGAGCTTAAAAATCAACAATACAAAACACATCTAATTGAAAAAGAAACACATTCTCTCCTGTGTGTCCTTTGTCATGGGATCTCATTTGCTTTCCCCGTGAATCTTCAGATAAAAGAATTATTGAAGAGTATGCTGCCAAGATATGCTTGAGTATGCCAAATCTACTGATGCAGTATACAAAGCAAACAAAGGAAATGATGGTATCAGTACTGTGGACTGTGTTAATGCAAACTATTCAGGTCACAAGGAATTTTTGTGTGACTCTAATAAACTAGGAAATTTTTATTTTGGCAGATGATTGGCAAAGTTGATTTTTACAGGTAACATGATAGGCTAGAGTTTTGAGATAAGCTACTCTAGTCTACCATCTTATGTGTAAAAATGGTGGGTTTTGGATTTAAGTGAAGGTAGCACTTTTACCCATGACATGCTGCATTTGTAAATAGAGTAGGTGATGATGACCTAATATGATCAGAGGATGAGGAATCCCACAATGCTAAGTGAAATAAGTCAGTCAGAAAAAGCTAAGAACCATATGATTTCACTTAGCATAATATTCTCAAGGTCCATCTACATTGTTAACAAATAGCAGTATTTCATCCTTTTTATAGCTGAGTAGTATTCCATTGTATATATGGACCACATCTTCTTTATCCAGTCCTCTATCACAGCACACTTGTTTTCATGTCTTGACCACCATGAACAATGCTGCAATGCACACAGGGGTGCATATATCTTTGCGAATACATGATTTCGAGTTCTTCTGGTATATACACAGGAGAGGGATTGTTGGGTCATATGGTAGCTCTATTCTTAATTTTTTGAGGAATCGCCAGACTATTTTTCATAGTGGCTGTATCAGTTTACATTCCCACTAGCAGTGAATGAGGGTTCCCTTTTTCCACAACCTCTACCACACTTGTAGGTAACAAGGTACCTGTCTTGTTGATAATAGCCATTCTAACAGGTGTGAGGTAGTATCTCATTGCAGTTTTGATTTGCATTTTCCTAATTGCTAGTGAGGTTGAACATCTTTTCAAAAATCTATTGGCTGTTTGTATGTCTTCTTGGGACAGATATCTCTTCAGGTCCTTTGCCTATTTGTTTGCTTGGTGTTGAGTTTTATGACTTTGGGTGGTGGGCGCACAATGCAATATATAGATCTGTAACATAGAAACCAGTGCCTGAAACCTGTCTGATCATTTGAACCAATGTTCATATGAAGCTCATTTTACCTTGAATTTTATCATCATCTGTAGCCAAGACCACAGTTTCTAGTAAAGCATCGTAGGATTGCATCAGGTTATTGGGCAGGGAGAGGCACAGAAGAGAATTTCATTGCAGAGAGAGACAGGTTTTCAGATCAACTAAGAAATGTTCTGGTTTCAAGAAAAGGAACTGTGCAGGCTAGAGGCCCTTGGTGCTCTCTGCTTTGCATAAGCACAAGTCATTTTTCCCAGGAACCGCAGTTTACGTTGGCTGGATCCCAATACTCCACAACTGAATTGTCTTTGCACTGAGAGTGTTAGAGCAGGATGGAAATATAAAGCAATTTTTATCATCTGCTTACTATGTGATAGAAGTTGTCTGTGAGAAGCAAAACAAAACAAACAAACACACACACACACACACACACAAAACAAAACAAAGGGAAATAGTTATATTTTTCCCATTTTATAGGTGAGGGAGCTGAAGCTGAATGGCGGTAAGTGAATTGCTCAAGGGAAGAGAGAGGAAGTGGTGGGGTTCGTATTTAAGCCTAAGCCAACTAATGCCAGAGTCCTTGCTCTTCCTTCTCTATCACATTTCTTCAAAAATATTAATGATATTAACTTTTGCTGGTGGTGTGTTTTATCTGAAACATTTATACCCACTTACAGATGACATTTATTGAGGGCTTATTATGTGTTAGGAATTGTGCCTTTAAAGCTATCATCTCATTTAACTCATATGACACACATAGGAGGTAGATCCCACTATCACTTTTCACAAACGAGGACACTGACCCAGAGAGGTTTATCAACCTGTCCAAGATCATACAACATACAAAGCTAAAAGGTGGTGAAGCCATAAGAAAGCCATATATAAGAAATTCATGCTGTAGTTGGATTCCTCCAGGGCAGGAATCACATTTCAATATGTGTACACACCTCCCCAGGACATTTAAGGTAGTGGACACTCCACAAAGGTTGTTAAATAACAGATCATGGCTTTCCATAACTTGCTCAGGAGATGAAGTCTAAAAATTGGACTGGCCAACTATTTGTAAGAGCAAAAGACTGGAAACAAACCAAATGCCTATCAGGATGAATTGAATAAACTAGGTGTGGCCAAGGAATAGAGTACTATATAGGCTTTAAAAAATTAGGAATCATTCTCTATATTTTAATAGTCATTGCTAAGATATAAAAAGTTATTTTTATAAAGCAAGTTGTACACGATTGCCAATAGTATTCTATCTTTTGTGCAATAAAAGGGGGATTATGTAGGGTAGGACAAAAGTAAGTTTACAGATGTTTGAATGGAAAATAATACAATAATTAATAAATAATAATACAAGAATAAACTCTGTGTTTTGCGTACTCACAGCAGTAGAGTACTTTTTCCCCACCCTGTATATGATTAAAGCAAAAACCTATTGAATATATTACCTGTAAGGGAGAGAGAAACAGAGGGGAGGGGCAAGGATGGAAATTAAACTTCTCTCAAATGCCTTGTTTTATGATTTTTATTTTAAGATCATTCTGCTATTTCATTATTTAAAAATTAAATCAAAACCAATTCCTAAAAGTAATGATTACAAAAACCTGAAACAAGTGAACCAAACTGTATATCAAGTAGGCAATGACATGAGAAAGACTCATTTCACGTGGCTTTAAACCATAGTATTTTGACTGTACATTCTAAAGATTAAAAACACACATACAAAAATTTAAGAGTGAATTCAGTAAGTTTGTAATTCCTTGAAATATTGTTATAGTTATTTGGAAACTATTTTATATGTTGAAGGAAAGCAAATAATGAATTATGTTAATGGTGTCATGAGCCAAGATATTTTCAGAGAAAGGAAAAGGAGATTAAATATAAAACCAAGGAATTTAAGTAAAAATAGTGAAACCTTTTATTTGATTTGATGAAAATATCAGCATGAACTTAGGAATAATGTTTATTTTTTCTACAAAATGCTTATTTTCTCACTTGTTTCACTAAAAACTCCTAGAAGTAATGAACACCTGGAAACAATGAACATTCCTGGTGTTCAGACTGTGGTTTATAAAAATATATTTCCCATTAAAAAGAACCAAGACTCCTTGGAAAACTGCTTTTTCCAGGTCTAGAGCAGGAAATGTACAGATTGTTGTAACTGAAAAAAATAAAAAGAACACAAGAGCAAACCTGAGGAGCTCCCATTGGTCAGCGTTAGGAGAAATCAAGTATAAATATAATTACTCTGAATTGAGCAGGTAAAACAAAATATTTAAAAATCAGTGAATTAATGATGGTATTAAAAACAAAAACCCAATGGTCAATTTTGAATTTTGGTAGACTATCAACTCAATGTCCCCAAAACTGATAAGTAAAAAAAGACTTAAGCATTTACTCTGTCTTTCCTGCAAGTACTAACTTTTAAGGCAACCAAATAGCTGTTGAAGAAGAGTTCTTAATAAAGGAAGGAAAAATGACAGGCTTTTAAAAAATCTTGTTTTGAAATTCTTCTTGAAGTAATAGGTTTAGACAATTATAATAATGACTACTGTACCCATTAGGTGGAGAGTTGGTGTGTATCAGGTGGTGGGGTTATAGTAGATGGATAAGACTGACAACACCCTAACCCAATGATCAATAAGTATTATTAAAAGTGCAGCTGTATTCTTCATGATGCGATCTAAGGGGAAGTAGGTAGCACCAAGAAAAAAAAAGATAGTGATTCATTAACTATAAACTTACAGAAAATGTGCAAGATAAAGAACTGTTAGGTAGCAGAAAGATAGAGTCAGCCAAATCTATAATGTGAGCAATTATAAACAACAAATGACCCAGCTTCTTCAACAAATGGAAAGTTTATAGATAAAACATAAGAGATATATGAATGAAAAGCAATATTTGATTCTTGTTTCTTGTCTGATTCAAATAAACCAATGATTAAAATACACTACTAAATAATTAGATAAAATTGAACACAGTTTTGTATTAGATATTAATAAATTATTTATTTTTCTATTAGATAAGATCATCACAGTGCAGTTATACTAAAAAAAAAGTGTTGCCTCTGAGAAGTACGCACTGAAGCATCTGTGGGCAAAATGATGTGCTATCTGGGATTTAAGATTCTCTGAAAAAATAAAAATTTGTTAGGCACAGGGGAAGATGAAATAAGAACAGTAAGAAGTGAACTGTGGCAAGCTTGGTGAGGAAGCCTGTGAATTCATTGAATCTCATCTTCTATGCAGTGTATGAAACTCTCCAAAAGAGATTGCTGGCTTTGGGCCATTGATATGAATGTAACTTTCTACAATGTTATTGCGAATGGAAGAAATAAGGATGCTGTCCCAGGAATTGTGTTTTTGCTGTGTTATGTATGTGTTGGTGTGTAGGAATTTAAACAGGTTTTGCATATCTACAATCTCCATTAGTAAAGTTGAATAATGTCCTTTTCCAACTGTAGGTTTGCAATTGTGACTATGAGAAACACTTTATTCTTGTATTATTATTTATTAATTATTGTACTATTTGCCATATAAAAAAGTGTAAATCTATTTTTGCCCCACCCTGTATTCATTCATGTGACAAATATATCTGAGTCCTTGGTGTGTGCTCATCACAGTCCTAGGCATAGTAGGTAAAGTGGACTTCAGAGACACTTCTCGAGGACTTTGTCTTCCTGGATATTAAACCAATAAATAGACATGATTATCCCATCTAATAAAAAAGTAATATGCAAGTTGGCCATCACTCCAACACACAAGATAGCTGCTTACATGTGGTCAAAGATGGCCGCAGGTGAGGGCAGTTGTGGGCAATCAGGCCAACAGGGGAGGGCAGTTGGGAGGGATCAGGCCTGAAAAGGAGGGCAGTTGGGGGTGATCAGGCCTGCAGGAGAAAGCAGTTAGGGGTGACCGGGCCAGCAGGGGTGACCAGGCCAGCAGGGGAGGGTAGTTGGGGGCAACCAGGCAGCAGGGGAGGGCAGTTAGGGATGACCAGGCTGGCAGGGAAAGGCAGTTGAGGACAACCAGGCTGGCAGGGGCGGGTGATTGAGCCAGCAGAGGAGGGCATTTGGGGACAATTGGGCCAGCAGGGGAGCAGTTAGGCATCGATCAGGCTGGCAGAGGAGTGAGTTAGGGGGTGATTAGGCTATCAGGCAGGAGCAGTTAGAGGCAATCAGGCAGGCAGTCAGGCAGGCGAACAGTTGGGAGCCAGCAGTCCTGGATTTTGAGAGGGATGTCCAATTGCCCGTTTAGGCCTGATCCCACCAGAATCAGGCCTAAACTGGGAGTGGGACATTCCTTGAGGGGTCCCAGATTGGAGAGGGTGCAGGCTGGGCTGAGGGACAACCTGCCCCCCACCCCAATGAATTTTGTGCGCTAGATCTGTAGTTTCAAATAAAGGATGACTAGAAGGCATGAGCAAATTTAGAATAGTCAGAGAAGCCACTCTTGGGAAACTAAATTTGAATGGAGTCTAGGGCTGAGTGAATTGATAAGGGGAGAAAGAGTTCCTGGCAGAGGGCAGAGAGAGTGCAAAGGCTGGGAAAAAATTGTAGTTTAAGATATTCAAGAAGGAAAAAGGCCAGTGTGCTGAAAGCAGAGTGGGCTGGGGGATGAGTGGTACCACATAAGGTTAGGGAGGAGGTGCAGGCCATGTGGAAGGGCAACCATGCATCTAGGTTTGCTGATATGGTCTCAGTCCGTGCCTTCTGTTCCACTGTGATGATCCTTTCACCTCACAAGGGTCCCAGTGATTCGTCCTTCTACTTAGACTTCAGATTCTATTCCAAGTGCAATAGGAAGGCCCAGGCTGATTTTAAATTAGAGAGAAAAATCAGCCTTTTGAAAGAACACTGTAAGCGTATGCAAACTGTCAAATGATTTTTCCCTGTTTATAAAGCCAATAGAGATAATAGATATCCTTAACTGACTGGGTGAACAGAGGTGATTTCCAGGATCTCCACTCCAGATTTTTTCACATGACCATATAACCACACAACTCACCAAATAAACACAGACCAGATGCAAACACACATTCATTTACTATTTGCTATCTCAAAGGCAATGAAAAAAATGGATAATATTTTGTAAACTTTCCTCTACTAAATGTTTCTCCTTAGCCCTTTATAGCTGTAGAAATCAATGACTAGCCCAGTCACCTTCAGGGAACATGTGAAGAATACTCTTTAGCACGGGGCTAAGAGAATAAGATCAGGGGAAAGGCTCCCTGCATTCTAGCTGCTAGAGTGGCACAATTTGTCTAAACCTGTTATGTCTCAGTTTTATCAACTATATAAAATGGAGTGCAGAGTTTCTTTTTATTTCTACCACTTTCAAGGACTATTAATAATGGCTTGAACATAAGAGACAAAATAAAGAGATGGGAGAAAGAGAAAATAAGGATTAGGAGAGAAGAAAGAACAGTATGGAGAGGGGAGAGGTACAGTGGAGGACAAGATAGGGAAGGAGACAGGAGGAGCAAGATGAGTGGGAAAAGGAAAGCGAAGGAGGAGAAGGAGCAGGGAAAGAAAGGGAGAAGGAAGAGAATAAAAGAGAAAAGGAAGCAGGGGCAGATAGGGAAGGAGGGAGAGGAAAAGGAGGATGGATAGATTGGGAGGGGAGGAGAGGAGAACTGGGAAAAAAAGATTTTGGATTGAGGCTCCTGAGATAAGCCAGTCAGGGTTTGTGGTTGTTTTTGTTAATATCTGTTTTTATTGATTTTAGAGATGGGGGAAGGATAAGAATAGAGAGATAGACACATCAGTGAGAGAGAAACATTGATTGACTGCCTCCTGCATGCCCCTTACTGAGGATAGAGCCTGCAACCCAGGTATGTGCCCTGACTGGGAATTGAACTTGTGACCTCTTGGTTCATGGATTGACTTGACACTCAACCACCAACCCACACTGGCCGGGCTCATTCAGGGATTTTTATTGCAAGCAACATACATTAATTTGGTTTATGGGCTTGGAGGCTTTGGGCAAGAATGGAACTCACTGCCTGACATCAAGCATCCTGAACTGGTCTCGTGTAAATCTGATACCACCATTTCTGGGTACGGACTCTCAGGCTTGTAGCACTGACATTCATGCCGGACACTGACCAGAGGTCTCACCACCCTAGCCTGATACAGACATCTCTGCATCATTGTTCCCAAATCAACTCTCTCCACCCCCCCATCCCCTCACCCCCCACTCCCCACCCCTGGCCAAATTACATCTAATTGGCATGTGCCTGTGCTCTGGCTAGAAGGGATGTGGAGGAAGCAATGTTTCAAGTTCTTTTGTGGGAGGAGGTCCCTGCCCCCACCCCAGACACTCATAAGGAGAATTTCCCACACATAAAAAGGAGAATAAATGTTGGGTAAAGGGGAAAAAAAAATGTGTTCGTTATAGGAAAACTGACTAGGTTGTATTTGATGATTTTTAACTTTGTGGTAAACATGTATTACTGTAAAAATAGTCACCCAGTACCTAGAATTAGGTGAACATGTCTCTCAGTTCTGATATTTTGTAGGACTCTTGGTTTGTTGTTTTAAAAATACATATATTTTCAATGTATTTTGCATATTTTTTATTATTATGCTCTTTATTTTCAATTGCAGCTTCCATTCAGTATTATTCTGTATTCGTTTCAGATGTACAGCAGAGGGACCTTTCGTTTGGTGTTGGGGAGAGAGGACAGAGAGGAGCAAGTCCTTCCTCTTCTCCCCAGGGAGACCAGAGGCCAAACAAGAGCCCTTCAGCCAAAGGCAGATTTTTAAAAGTAAGGCCAGAGTCTCAAGTTAGGAGGTGAAAGTGCCCCGGCTCTCAGATGTGGGCTCAGCTCTGACTTCAAGTGTCTTGTGCTCAGAGAGAAACAGGAAACACACTTCCTTATCAGCCAGCGCAGAATGAGTCCTTGTGGGCGGCCCCACCCCTGCGCGTGAACTTTGCCCAGCCCAACTTAGTGTGTGCAGCTGCTTGGTGCTCTAACTGAATCCTGTAAGAGCAGTGACACAGCTGGGAGACCCAAGTCTGTCTCACTTGCTTGACACTCTGCAGTCTGCAGCTCAGTTGGGCCAAACCGAAAGGTGACTTATGGAGGGAAAAATAACCATGACAGCAGCAGAATCTAAAAAGGAACAAAACCAGAGCAACTCTCTGACATCTTGGCATGGCAGTGCAGTCACTGGAATCCCGCTGCACCGAATAATTTGTCTGGACCCAGCACTCCGTTTCTCTTAAGGTCATTTATAACCAGGGAAACCACACAGATCCCTGAGGTTAGGGAGTCACAGAGAGGCCACATCCTTTGTTTTCATTTCTCAGCTCCAAGTATCTTAAGCTGCTTATTGTGCCGGCTTCCAAGATGTACAAATCATCCCGGGCGGCTGGGCTGTGTGAGACTGTTTCAGCTGGCGAGACGCCGGGCCCTTCAATACAAATGACTTCACGATCTTCCGATGAACCGGAGGACCGTGGTATGTGGCTCTCACGAAACGGTGTCTTCCCTGAGCTGGCAGAGGCAGGCTTGCAATCGTGTTGTGTTTGAGAATCGCCGGAAAGTTGAGTTTTAATAGAGTTGGTCCTCTTACTTTGACACGTGGGAGCAACTTGATGATGGAAGGGGGAGAAGAGCATCTGAGTAGCATCTACCGACCAGGAAGCACTTTATCGTTGCACCTGCCTTCGCTTCCTCTCCAGCTACAGATTGGGCAGCATTTTAGGATTAGCTGTTTTCTGTCTGCAGTGCAGATGTTCTCGCTCAGACACGAATGGGATGGGGGTCCCGCTTTCTGCTCAGAGCTGAGTGGTGTCTTTGGCCATGCGCATACACAGTGGCTGGGAGTTGGGATTGTCTGTTCTTTCCTTTCTAGGAAGGAATCTATTTGAAAAGAAGCTCTTAAGGACATCATAAGGGCAGTATTTACAGATCTGATGTCAAGTGGCAGCAGTTTAATAAAGCTGTAACACAGTATGGGTTATTTCTGTCTTAATTTTCCCCAATTTAGGCTGTACAATTAAGAATTCCCTTTAGAACTTGGAGATTAAGCCTGAAAGGAAACGGTATACAGGGAACGGTATAGAAAGAGTTCAAACTGCAATAATCCAGATTGATTTTGTGAATTAAGAGCTTGAATTTTGGGCCTGGCTAGTGTAGCTCAGTGGTTGAGTGTCAACCCATGAACTGAGTTCAATTCCAGGTCAGGGTCCATGACCAGGTTGTGGGCTAGATCCCCAGTCAGGGTAAGCAGGAGGCAGCCAAATAATGATTCTTTCTCATCATTATGTTTCTCTCTCTCTCTTCCTCTTCCTTCCTCTCTCTGAAATCAACAAAACATTTTTTTAAAAAAAGCTTGAACTTTGGGGTGAGTTTTTAACTAAAAACTCTTCCATATTTAAAGCATTGGACTAAATTAAAGGACAGATAAAAACTATTTTTTTTTCTTTTTTGTTTGTTGTTGTTGTTGATTTGGAGTTGACCAAATTGCTGCTTATTTGAAAACGTCTACCTTGACAAGTTCAGGGAAATCTTGATTTGGCAAAAGGCAAAAGAGATTAATGATGGAAAAGTTGAGCACCCTTAGTTTATCCTCATAGCTTGCTAAGTGCTATGCATAAATCAGTGACATTAGATTTATTACTATTTTATTCTGAACAATTGTAGGGTAAGACATATGGAAACAGAAGAGGGAGGGGAGAGAGATAAAGATAGAGAGATAGAGATAGGAGGAGGAAGAGCTTGCAGATGCTCTATAATTGCAATTTGTCAGATATTCTATTTCAGAGATGTCCTCATCCTCAGGAGGCCAAGTGGGACAGAGAGAAGTGCCTGAAGAGAAGGAATGCCTGTCCGGCATGGCTCAGTGGTTGACTTATGAATCACAGTCAGGGGCATGCAGCAGGCAGCTAGCTGATCAATGATTCTCTCTCATCATTGATGTTTCTATCTGTTTCTCCCTCCCTCTCCCTTCCTCTCCGAAATCAATAAAAATATATTTAAAAAAAAAAAGAGAAAGAAAAGTGAATTGCCTACTTTGGACCAAGCCAAATCTCAAGGAAGAAAAGTTTTGTGTTTGATCTCTGTTTCATTTCTTTCTTTCTTTCTTTTTTTAACAAAATACATTTTTATTGATTTTCTACAGAGAGGAAGGGAGAGGGATAGAGAGTTAGAAACATCAATCAGCTGCCTCCTGCACACTCCCCACCAGGGATGTGCCCGCAACCAAGGTACATGACCTTGACCAGGATCGAACCCGGGACCCTTCAGTCTGCAAGCCGATGCTCTATCCACTGAGCCAAACCAGTTAGGGCATCTGTTTCGTTTCTTTTTGCTCTAACCCAGGTGAGGTGATTAGGTGAGGTCTAAGGAATTTTCTCCGAAGAAACAATGGAAGTCAAGGAGGACTTGGAGCAGCCTCCCCTAGACAAGGCCTCCTGCTCACAGGACCCTTGAGTTTCTGGCCTATTAATTTACACCTGAAGATCAGAGCAGTAAAGTTGCCTACATTTGCCTGGTGTGTTTGGTACACAGGAAACAAAGAGCACGGGTGCCAGTGGAAGATCCAGGGTTTGCGCTCTTGGTCTCAGCCGTGTCCTAACAGGCAACTAAAGCATCTGACAATTTGCATAATCCTGTTCCTCAAGTGCACCTACTCTACCTTCCAGGAACTCGTGGAACTATTATCAGCATAGACAGGATTCTTGAACCAGTGAGAAACACCAAGACACTTTCTCACCTGGGGATCGGTAAGTGCAAATACGTATCTAAGATGGGAGCCAAAACAGGGCATGTTCTCCTGAGTACATGGCATGGACATAGAATGCTGTAAAAAAGCTGCATTCAGTGCATCAGAGCATCACAGACACTTGGGAGGAGAGACGAAGCCCTATTATTCGGCAGCAAATAAAAGCAGGGACAGGCTGTGCTTTGCATCAGAATTGAAAGCAAATTCTTCTGCGTCGGGATGCACGCTGCTCACTGATTTCCGTGTGAATTTCAAGAGCATTTGGAGTCCCTTTACTTTCAGATGAGCGGTGTAGGCCAGAGGTTTCCGCAAACAGGGCCTTGTGTGTTTCCCTTGACTCACCCAATTTTAAAGAAGTTAAGCTACCGTTTTAAAATTGGACAATCTGGAGCTCCATCGTCTCTCGGAAAATTGGAAGATGGGGAGCAATGATTTTATGTATTTTCACATAACAACAATGTCCCGGGCTGAGGAGCCGCTGCTCCCATCAGGCGAGACCTGAGCTTTCTAGGATGGTGCACATTTGCCATGTTCTCTGTCTCTGACTCCGAGTCTGGGTAACAGTTGCCAGTCATCACACCAGCACCATCAGTTTGATTTATTTCTCTTCCTTTCAGCCTTGGAAATATGCCTCTGCTGCTTACGTCTCCATCCATCATGGAGTTACACATGCCATGCTGTGCCAACACCACCACATACTTCAAGAAAAATGGAAAGTGTGTATCTTCAGGGAAATGCAAAATAATTCATAACGTTTACTAGGCAAAGCCTCCCTTGCTTCACTCATATTTCTATCTGGTTCCTGTAGGCGTTTGAGTGTTTTTAATTCCGAGGCAGATTTGTCAGTCCTTAAACACACACAGGTTCTAGGAATCACTGTGATCAGATAAGTGGTCAGCTGGTGTAGAATATCACTGCAGGCAGGAGAAAGCCATATCCAGCGCTTAGGGACTTTGAATGGGTTTTGGGTTTCTTCATGCCGCTCTTAGGCCCTTGTGTCCCAAATTACAGAAATGTAGATGGCGTTTTAATGGACTTGGAGTTCATGAATCCAAATAACACAGACTCCAAACCGTGAAACTTTCAGCTGGTACAGAGGAAGGACACTTACGTTGCCCTAACTCAATTACGGTGTATCCGTGCTCTTAGCATTTGCACCAGGCACTATATTGAAGGAGTAAGAAAACGGAATGAGGAGACAGGATTTTCCTTTTCCACAGTAACAAAAGTTTAGGGTGTGTTTTTTTGGTGGCGGCCAATTTAGTCAAAACAACTTCCTATATCATTTCTCTGAAGATCTCCCAAAGGTATCAGGTGACACTTAATTCCAATGTTAAAATTTTTTTCTAGAAGAGTTATTTCCTTATCTTATGCATTTGTCACAAAACTTTAAACATTTTTTTTGCTATGTTGAAATGGTGACAGCATAGTAACTATAACTTTACAGCATGGAATGTGAATAATTCTCATCTATTCTTCTCCATTAAAATAACAGAAAAGAGATTTTAAAGCAGGGTCTAGGTTTGTTCCACCCACCAGACAATGATTACATTTAGGATGAGTAAAGGGACCTTCTAGAAGTAGAATAATGAGATAAATCAACCGACTGTGCTGGTGTGATGACTAGCAGCTGTTACCCAGCCTCGGCGTCAGAGACAAAGAAAGTGGGCAAAAGTGGGCAAATGTGCACCATCCTAGAAAGACATGAACATCCTTTTTCTTAAAAATTATAACTATGAGCCATGAACAAACAATGTGTTTATATGGAGAGGAGAGGAGAGGAGAGGAGAGGAGAGGAGAGGAGAGGAGAGGAGAGGAGAGGAGAGAATGTGGCATGTATACATATCCATAATGTGAGGGGAGATGTCTGTATGTCTGTGGATGCACAGGTGCACTTTATTTAGCACTGTCTCCAACAGTGAGATTTGTGTTATTGCTGCTCATCTCAGAAACACATGCACTAGCACAGAGTTCTGCTTCTGCAGTGAATTGTACATATGATATGTCATTTGTCTCATACCCATCAGCCAGAGTAGTAGAGCCACTTTCCTCCTTCCTTCCCTAAGGAGTGCAGAGGGCTCCTTTCTTCAAACCTTGTTTACTTGCCTATGACCTCATTTTCTTTCCATTGTTCTTGTTTTCGCAAATACCTTTGAAGCCCAATGCAGATAAAGCTGTGGATGATAATACAATGGATGCAACAAAAATACTGAGAGAGAACCATGCGTCATGTTAAAATACAAGCTTTTACTAAGGCCAGCCCCTAACTTGGTCAGTTAGGAATTTGGGGGCAGGGCAGCCAAGGAAGGTTCTGCAGTCTGAGTAGAGAGCTCAGCCAATCAGAAGGGCTGGAACGCAGTCTGCCCCACTCCCCCAGTCCCTTGCAGTGAGGTACTTCCCCTGGGGGGAAGAGAGCCTTTTTCTTTTGCACAAAGGTGCTGGTATTGCCTAGCCATTCCCTGGAGCAGAGGGGGGGGGGGGCTGCTCTTATTTCCCACCTGCAGAAAAATGCCCTATTGGGGCCCTAGCTGGTTTGGCTCAGTGAATAGAGCATCGGCCTTCAGACTGCAGGATCCCAGGTTCGATTCCAATTAAGGTCACATGTCTGGGTTTCAAAGCTCGATTCCCCAGTAGGGCTCGTGCAAGAGGCAGCCAATCAATGATTCTCTCTCATCATTGATGTTTCTATCTCTCCCTCTCCCTTTCTCTCGAATTCAATGAAAATATATTTTTTAAAATGTCCTTTTGGGCAAATCCTTTGCATCCTATGGGACACCATAGACAGCACAGGCCTTGGAGAACATGGCTAACACTGGTGAAAATGCATACCTGGAAGAAAAAAGACTTTGGAAAAACAGTGCTGCTTCAGAAAATGTTTAGAAAACCTAGTAACTCCTTCGGAAACAGAATCTTTGGACTATGTCTTCATCGGCTCTGTGCTCTGATGATTACACTCAGGAGTCGGTGAAGGATTGCACTCTGTGCATTGTAACCGCCCCCCACTTCCTCTCCAGGTCCCTATGCCCCCCACTCCATCAGCACTTGGCTCACAGATGGGGTATCTATCTCTAAGAGGCAGGAGTGCTTGGACCAGTGCACTCAATGACATTCTGAAGGACGGAGGGCAGGTTGGAGCCTGTGAATTAAGCAGTCTCCGTCACTAAGACATAATTCTAAAACGTAAAAACTTGAACAAGTGGTTCCACAAAAGATTTTCTGGTAAATTGGAAAGAAAATAAGAAAATGCTCCCCTATCCTGACCACCCATCAAATTTTTGGTTCTTGGGATTGTCAGTAAAAGTCCCGGCATTCAGAATGAAAGAATGTTCACATCTGCCTCAGGAAAGTGTGAGTGTGTTTGAGGGTCGTGTGTGTGTGTGTGTGTGTGTGTGTGTGTGTGTGTGTGTGTGTGTGTGAGATCCAGCTTTCATACTGATATTCTCAGTGTCTGGAAGTACTCGTGCAAGTCAACTCTGTCTGTAGAGTGCTCTAGAAACTAGAATCAGGAGGGGAGGGAATGAACACTGGCCGGCTTTCTGAGGACACTTGCCCAGCTCTGTCCTCTGTGCCAATATGAGTGAGGGCTGTTTGTCCTTCCTGTGTGCTTCTTTGAGTACAAAATTTCAGCCAAAAATCAAGGGAAGTTTTCTTTCACATTGTACAAGTGCTTCTTTGAGAGCTGCTACAATAGCTAGAACAGGCCAAGTCTTAAGACGGCTTTGGAGCAGGAAACAATTTCTCTGGAACAGTGTGTTCAGAACTGTTTTTATTTATAAAATTGACCACCTGCATCTTCTATGCTTGGTGGGGGTGGGCTGCGGAGGGAGTGGTGGGGGAGATGACAAGAGAGGGATAGGCTTCTGAGTATCACCACCTACTATAGCCTGAAGAAAACAGGCACAAAAGTCTATATGATTATGCAAGGTGTGTGTGTGTGTGTGTGTGTGTGTGTGTGTACGATGGGAGGTTTGCATGTGAGTGAGAGCTTTAAGGTATGTATCTAAAAAGACTTCAGGCTATAAAGAACATTTTTATGTCAAATGGGGAAAATTGAATATGGATTTTATATTAGTGAATATTAGAGAATCATGACAATTAAGTGGGATACTATTGTTTTGAACATGTAGAGATAGTCTCTTTTTAAAATAAGTGCACTAGTTCTGTTTTTATTTTAGGAGATCTCAGGCAAAATTTTATATTTGTAACATATTTAAAATTCTTGAAAATAAAAATAGTAATCAAAACAAGTCAGTGTAAAAGAGGGGTTTAATAAAATAAATGTGAATCATTAAGCCATAGATACCTGTAACATAATTAAATTTTATAATAATATGTGGACACATAAACCAGAATTATTAAACATTTATGCAGAGTAAATTGTATTTATTTATTTACTTTAAATATTGTTTTATTAATATATTTTTAATTATTTCAGAGAGGAAGGGTGAGGGAGAGAGAGATAGAAACATCAACGATGAGAGAGAATCATTGACTGGCTGCCCGTGAACGCCCCCAACTGGGGATCCAGCCGCAACCCAGGTATGTGCCCTGACTGGGAATATAACCGTGACCTCCTGGTTCCTAGATTGACTCTCAGCCACTGAGTCACGCCAGCCGGGCTATATTTTATTTATTTATTATTATTAATAATTTTATTTTATTGTTTAAAATATTACAGATAGTAGTATATACGTCTCCTTTATTTTTCCCCCATTGACCCCCGGCCTCCCGTATCCCCCAGCACATGCCCTCACCCCACCCCCTACATTTTATTTTTAACAGAAGAAATTATAGTACAAAGCAGCCAGCTAGTAAAGGAGTTAACAGAGTATAAGACCATTAAGTGTAAGGGTTGGTGTCTACCTATGCATCCTCTGCTTGCACAAAGCAGCACTCAAAATGGCAAGTGTCTGTGCATGAATGATGAAGCTATACCAGCCTCCTTCCAACTCTCAACCTCTTTACCCTACAACCGCATCTCATAGGATGGTTCATACATCCTTTCCCATCTTCTTTCATTATGTTGTTTTCAGGTAAAGTTTCATAGCTCTTTAGCTCTGAAAGCAAAAATCAGTGATGCTGTTGAGCTCAGAGAAACTGTGTCCTCGTGGCGTTCGTCAGTAGAAATGTAGGTCAGGATTCTATGGGTATAAATATTGGCAGTAAGGACTTTTGTCTGTTTTTGCTTCTTGTGGACCTCTGGAAAGAATATTTCATGCATTAACAATACTGCATGTTAGAGAGAATTGCTGTAAGCCTCTTTTAGTTTTAATTAAATCAAGCATGTAATGTTTTTCATCTGAAGAAAAATAAACAGATGTTTATTACTGTCCTTCAGCCATATTTCACATAGTTTAATCTCTGTATTCATTCATTCATTCATTCATTCATTCATTCCACCAATATTTACTGCCATCTAGTAGTGTACAAGCCCAGTATTAGATTTGGAAGAAAAAAGAAAAGTGATAATAGAAATGGCCTTTGCTTTCACGGAAATTTATATCTAGTGAGTGATACCGCAGCCAAAAGGCACGATATAATTTGTGATGCTGATTTCTGACCCTCACCTCACCCCCATATTTTTCGTTAGCTTGAACCTTGTATTTTGTAAAAACTGGAAATGTTTCTATTGATATTAATTCTTTTTTTCCCCACCCCCAGTTTCTGGCTGGTGGTCAGAGTAGAGGAGCCAAAGTATCATAAGACGGACCACGGCTGCTGTGTTGGGGCCTGGCCGGAAGTGGAGGTTCTGGGAGCGGCCCAAAGAAGCCTGTTTTTTTGGAAGCATCCCAAATCTGGCGTTACAAAACACACACACATACACACACACATTTATCTGGAGGTTGTGGTGACCAACAGATTAATTCTCCTAACCAAGATGAGCTTAAAGCTTCAGATTTTGCATTAAAAAAATATATCAGGACTTTACACTTGATACATCTTACTTTCAATACTCGAGCCTCATTTGTGAGCCTCGCTCTCCGAGGACTTTCTTTGTAGAGTTCAGCCGTGTCTGACTCCCCCAGCCCACACCTGCACGGTTGAATTCTTAAGGACCTGTCTACAGTTGTTGCTATAGTTGCTACAGAACTTCTCTGAAACAGTGCGTTCAGAAATGTTTTTAATTATAAAATTGACCACCTGCATCTTCTATGCTGTCCTAGGAAGGCTGCGAAGGGAGTCGTGGGGGAATGAGGATGACAGGGAGGGACAGGCTTCCGAGTGCCACCACCCACTGTAGCCTGAAGAAAACAGGGACAAAAGTCTATATGATTATGCAAGGTGTATGTGTGTGTGTGATGGGAGGTTTGCAATCAGAGGCCCCTTTCTTTTCTCTGTAAGTCGAGTACAGACATGACAGGGTGCTCAGTGGATGCTGAGGGGCTTTTCCTATGTGAAAGCCTCATGCCTGCCCTTGATGATGAGTAGTTTCATAACTTTCAACTGCATGATTATAAATGGTACACCCACATCCATACAATGAAATGAATTACAGCCATGAAAGTGAGGCTGTATAATGGGTATCTGTCATGGACAAGGTGATCAGAATTACATTCAAGTTTTCTTATGTATTTACATCAACATAGTATTGTTCATGGACCCTCTAAGAAGTTGTTGGGAAATTCTATAAAAGTTTCCATTATGCTAAGATCACAGAGTGCTTTAGAAGTCCTAGGATAGCCCTAACCAATTTGGCTCAGTGGATAGAGCGTTGGCCTGTGGACTGAAAGGTCCCAGGTTCGATTCTGGTCAAGGGCGTGTACCTTGGTTGTGGTCACATCCCCAGTAGGGAGTGTGCAGGAGGCAGCTGATGTTTCTCTCTCATTGATGTTTCTAACTCTCTATCCCTCTCCCTTCCTCTCTGTAAAAAAAAAAAATCAATAAAATATATTTTTTAAAAAAGAAGTCCTAGTATAACTAGAGAAGTTTTATATATATATATATATATATATATATATATATATATATATATATATATACTTTTTTTTTTACTGACAATGTGGTAAAGTTGCCTTATTGAAAAACGTTATCAGGAGTACCAATTGCAAGAGTTTTACTTTTGGCCCTGAGTTTAGTTTCCCAGAGTAAAACTTGCCAATGTGCTGTTATTGTTTTATCACTGATAGTTCTAATTACACTTATATTCAATACTTAAAAAAGTGATCAGTTAGCTTATATGGAGACAAAAAGAAAAGTTATTATCCACATTACATTTTAGAGACATTCATTTATATGTCATCTGGAGACTTCCTTAATCCTTGATTTATATGCCCAGTCAACATTTTTAAAGAGAATCCTCATGAGGTAAGAAGAGAATATAAACGGGTTAAAAAAAACTCTCAATTTTTAAATTTTTCATTTTTATCTCTTTTTAAAAGTGAGAGCGAGCTGAAAAGGAAGGCTGAGAGCTGGGCAGGGGGACATGTAGGACGTGCTGAAAAGGGGGAAGCTGACGGAGGCCAAGGTGCCTTAGACCGAAGGAACGTGCACAGCCCTTTTCTTATGGGGGTTGGACTGGGCTTCCTTGTGACTGCAGATTGTTCTAATTCAGATCTTCACTAAAACAATAGCCTGGGAAGGAGAAGAGTTCACATCTGAAACTGAGACTTCCTTTTATTAGGTGGCTGAGACCCGGCTACATACTCAGATTGCTCCCTCAGACAGCAGGCAGTCTCCTGCACATCGTAATGGGGACTCGACTTCTCTCCACACTAGATTTAAACTTAGACACTAGGACTCAGATGACCAGAAATTTACTTTTCTCTCATTTCCCCCAATATAAACGCAACTTGCTCACAGTCCTTACGTCTGCTCTGTAATGACAGCCGACGCGCACTCCTGTGGGTGACGCAGTCTCTCCTTGTTGACAACACTCTCCTTCAGGTGATTGTCCAGTTAGTTCAGGGTTCCACCTGGTCAGTTCAAGTTCAACCTCCCAAGCAGAGGTTCCACCCTCCCCTCTCCCAGGGTGCACCTGGGAGAGAGGAGGCGCTTCACAGGAGTGTGGCTGAGGGAGGGGGAGTCTCTGTTGTCCTTTCCTCCTCCCTGGTACCTGCGAGGTGCTGCATGTGTCTATAGCTCTCACCCTAGCTCTCTGTTCCCAATGCATCTGCTGCTGACATGTGCCACTCTCTCCTGTCCCCCCTCCCCCCCCCCAGATTCAGCAGATGCACAGCAACATGAATAATTTGGGGAAAGAAAATAAAAATGGGTTTAGTTTTTCCTTTCCACAAAAGAAGTATTTTATAGACAGTTGGCTTCTATAATGTGAGGAGGATAGAAACATGACCCTATTATTATCGCCTTTAAATATCAAGCAACCCATAAATGCTAGTATTTGCTTCCATGAATAGATGCAAATAAAATCTTTTATTTCCTAACCAACAATTTCTGTAAAGCATTTAAAAATTGCTTATAATTATACTCATTGTTATACAAAAATGCGTGAAAAATCCATTAATTTATCCTCTCAGGAATATTTACGCTCCCTCAGTCACTGGGGGAAGTTCAGATAAATTAGATCCTGCCCTTAATGAGTTTACTATGTCTTGGCAGAAAACAGTTGTTAAAAAAACTGTTAAAATAAAGTATATTGGCTGCTATGTCAGAGGAGATAAGAGGGGCTTACAGAGCATTGGGTAAGGCAGTGAGGTTTAGTTTGAAACTAGAAGGACATAGAAGAGGGAATCTCTCTATACCGAAGAGAGAAAAAATAGCATGTGAGAGACATTGAGGCCAGAAGGACCGGACACTAAGAGAAACTAATTGAGTCTCATCATAGCTCATGAATTGTTGTGGCCCAAATTGAGACTGGAGAGGGGCCAGCACTGGACCTTAAAGGGCATGGCTAGGATTTTAGAATTCATCCCACAAGCATTGGGAAGCCATTTGCTGGCTTTATGTTGGATGTTTATTAAAACCAACAATCTGGCTAGAACCGGTATTAAATTATAGGGGGCCCTGAGTGACTATGGGAGACAGCTGGTGATAGGAGACAAAAAGAAGAAGAGACAGATTGAGGAGACTTTGAGACTGTAAACTCAATAGATGTGGTGATGGATTAGATAGAGAGTGATGGAGAGGGAAGAACCTAATTCATTTTTCTCTCTGGTACATGGCACATCATTTAATAGGATGTGGGACAACAAAGACAGGTAGCAGGTAGAGAAACAGAGGAAGAGCTCTATTGTGAATATATTTATCATGAGTAGCCTGGACAGTACTCATGTGCTTACGTCCTGGAGACAATTTACTATACAGGACTAGCGCTCAGTAAGCAGGGCTGCATGGGAAGTGCTGATTGAAACCATCCCACGTACTTGAGAAAAGATGCGATAGCCTAGGAAGAGAATATAAAACCAGAGCTAACCTCCAGACTGGAGGGAACATGACATTTAAGAAAGAGTAAAGGTAAAGGCTGCAATCCAAAGGAGACTGAGAGAAGAAAAGGCCACGATGGGCAGAAGAAAAGCATCAGAGAAAAAGAGAGACTTTTGAAAAAGAGGGTATAGTCAGCATTGCCCAGTGTTGCTGAGAAGTTCACTTAATGTAACTTTCTAAACATGACCATTGGCTGCTGGTGGAGGGGCCTGACCAGAAGACTTTTCAAACTGAAAGAAAGCTAAGAAATGCCCTGGCTGGTTTGGCTCAGTGGATAGAGCTGCTGACTGAAGGGTCCCAGGTTGGATTCCGGTCAAGAGCATGTACCTTGGTTGTAGGCACATCCCCAGTAGAGGGTATGCAGGAGGCAGCTGACCAACTTTTCTCTCTCATTAATGTGTCTAACTCTCTATCCCTCTCCCTTCCTCTCCGAAAAAAATAAAAAAATTAAAAAAAAATCAATAAAATATATTTAAAAAAATTTTTAAAAAGAAAGCTAAGAAATGGATTGAGTAGAGAAACGAGTGGGACAAATCCCTGTCCCACATAAAGGAATCCAAGGTCCTGTAAAAGAGATAAGTTTTACAGTCAGTTCAGTAAGGCCCACAACTGGGAGGTGGAATTTGTAGAAGCCACGTCTCTGAGCATAGCTGGAGAAAAACCTGGATGAACGTTGGGTTTGTTTTTCTGTTTGGCTTCCCTGCCTCAAAATCCCGAGGGCCTGTGATGGCACCGCTCTAACCCACTGTCCTGCTGGTGCCCCAGGTTTGTGCCAACTGCGTTTGCCAGCCGGCTGTGGGGCTGGCAGCTGCGGAAGCGTGGGTCAAGCTAAGATGCCTGGTTAGTCCTGCTCGTTTATGGTTGTAATGGCAGTTCTCTGGCACTCCCCAGGCTCTCATTTCATTGTCATTTCAGCGAAGTGGAAGATTTTAGGCAGGAAAAGATCCCCAAGTAGAATTTGAGTCTGGGTGGGAGTTTGTCATCAGGGCACACGTCTTACTAGGAGCATGGCCGCTTAAAAATGATTTGTGAAACAAAGTCGGTATCAATCAAATAAATATGGATGGTCCCTAACTGCCTTGACGCTATCACGATGAAAGAAGTAGAGGATTGTTTGTGAAATAGTTGCCACATGTCTAAATCATGTGAGAAAAAATGGCTTGGAATACTCGTGTCCAAATCAGAAAAATGATCAAATCGAAACGAGGCTGAATTCCACGGGGGCTTTCTACAAGTGACCTTTCGCGCATGCGAAATGCCTGCTTTGTTTTTGCATTTTTAACAGTTTTGTTGAATGAGATGTGAAGGCAGCCCTGTTCCTGGGAGCAGCCTCGGCAGCAGGCTGGCTCTGAAGCTCTGCAGCCTGTCAGCTCGACACCCACATCGCCCCCTGAATCGCTCTCCCCTGAAAACAATGAGGCAATTCACTGTCCAAGTGTCCTCCAGGGACAGAACACATCAGGCCCGAGCTGAAATCCTTAAATAAGGGAGCCTTTCAATGTTTGTCTAAAACTCTTTAACCCACCCACAAAAGGAGCCGAGCCCATTTACAGGCTGGGGGTTGGAGCGGGGAGGGGATAGGGGGGTGGATTGAAACAGAAGACAGGAGGAAGGGAAAGCAGAAAACCAATATCTGTTTATCTGATTCTCCAAACTAGACTCTAAAGCCGGGATTAATCACGGGCAGAACTGTGTCTTGTTGAAACAGCACATACGCTGGCTGGCTGTGGGGCTCTGAGCTGCTTTTGAACGGAGCAGAGGGAATCTCTGGGTGTCAGCTTCTTCGTGTCTTATCATGTTCAAAGCGGATTAGCTTTACTGAGCAGTGAGACAGCGATCTGTTTCTGTAACAAGTTGTGACGGCTAACTGTGCACTTTCTGCACCACACGAAGGAAGGTATTACTGCCACTGAATTTTAGGTCTTAAGGACTCAGTGTGCGAAGCAACAGGGAGGAGGAGAAAAACTCACCATCCTGTTTTGTTTCTGTTTTTGTTTTGGAGTGCCCAGAATAAGTCATGTACACTTTTCAAGCACGTATCCCCTATTTAGTCCATAATCTTAGTCTACACTGTAGTATACTAGTTTATTATTATTGCCTACTCCATGTTTATTTTTTCCACCAGGCAGTGACCTTCTCCAGGAAAGGGACTGTCTGTTGCCTTGTGTCTATTCCACTTTGTCCCAGGTACTTGGCACCCTGTGTTTGGAACTTTGTAGGTGTTCAATAAATACTTGCAGAGTGAATGAGTATTTAAAAACATATTTGCTAGTAGAAGAAAATTGAGAGTCACCTCTAAACAGATTTGTGTGTGTGTGTATTTTTTTTTTATTATTTTAATTTTTATTGATTTCAGAGAGAAAGGGAGAGAGAGATAGAAGCATCAATGATGAGAGAAAATCACTGATTGGCTGTCTCCTGCACACCCCACGCTGGGGATCCAGCCTGCAACCAAGGCATGTGCCCTGACCGGGAATTGAACTGTGACCTCCTGGTTCATAGATTGATGCTCAACCACTGAGCCACACCAGCCAGGCATTAAATAGATTTTAATAATCTGGAAATATCTTTTTTTCCTGCTTGCCTACTGACACGCAAACTATTTCCTGAGGCCATACAAAAAAGGCAATTATATCTTTTGACATTATTACTATATGAGAATGATTGACTACATACATAACAATAGTTGCTTAGTTCCTAAGTCCAAGTGTCATCATAGTCACTTGTTGCTTTAGAATCAAGAGCTGTGAGATATGTTTTTACTCTATAATATCAAAGCAGGAAGGACTTCAAAGGTTTACTAACCCAATTGTTTTACCTGTGAGAAAAATAAAGCCTATATAGGTGAGATGATTAGTCCACACGTAACATGTGGCAAAGCCAAGACTGGAATTCAGGTCTCTCTTCCAGTAACTGTGACACTAGGGGCCAACTTTTTCATTTATGAATGAATAACAAGCACTGAAGTATGAAATCCCTTACTCCAAATCCCTACACAACAAGTCTGGACAGAACCAGGGCTGGAAAAACAGCATGTGAAGTCCTAGTTTTAGTGAAGATCTCTGAATTTTCCCCATGACTTCTATAAATAGTATATCGCACATATTCTGTATGTGTTCTCTTAATGAATTAGAGAACTGTGGAAGTCAGGATTGGTAAGGGATCTAATTTCTCACTGGACTACACCCCTCTTTGGTCTTGGTTACTACACCTCCAGTGCTTGAGACCCCCCACACACAACGTCTTGTTCTTAGTGCATTGTTAGACCAATTTAATTATTAGAAAATTCATTCTTTAGACCAAACCTACATCTATGCTATCTACTTTCCTTCATTGGTTTAATTTGTATCTTTGGGGCTAGGGATAACAGGTCTAAGTCCTCTTGAGTATTCCAGGTCACTACATGAACAACTTGAGAAGAGTCATCTCTCTTTTAGGATAAATATTTGTCCACTATATTCTTATTATCATAAGAACAGGACAATCTGAGGGTAGATATATAAATAACATCTTTTAACTACCTGAAAAATAACTCAGAAATCAAATGATGCATAAACATACAAATGGTAACAAAACACAAGTTAAATACAGCACAAAAAGTAATAAAAACTAATCCAATGTATGATTATAATAGGAGTTGTCAATTCATAAACAAGGATAAGAAACTTGGGAATAAAAATGAGGGTGGTATGCCCAGCTGGTGTGACTAAGTGGTTGAGCATCCACCTATGAACTAGGAGGTCACAGTTGGATTCCTGGTCGATCCCCAATGTGGGGGATGCAAGGAAGCAGTCAATCAATGATTCTCTCTCATCATTGGTGTTTCTATCGCTCTCTCCCTCTCCTTCTCTGAAATCAATAAAAAATATATTTTTTAAAAATGAGAGTGGTGTAGAGTCTATGAGATGAAGAATTTCTGTAGAGGTTGCTCTGCTAAAACCTTTCAGCAGCACTTGGTGATAGCAGTCAGTGATTTTAACGTCTGAGATATAGGAATATTAAACCAAAAGAATTTTAAAACTTCTAGGCTGCTTTGGAATCTGCATGAATGACTCAAAGCCACTGTATATACTAAGGGGATAGCACATTGCATTGGTTATTTCAGGAAATTGAGATTAAACGCTTGGGATGTCTACAAAGAATTGAGACACGATCAAAAGATCGACCAAAATTATGTATGAAGCACTGAAAATTGAATGCTTGGCCAACAGCTCCAGTTTCCTGTGCTTTCAGGGACAGAACCAATAAACCCCAATGTCCATCTCTAGTTAGCCACCTACTTACTTTGTTAAGAAGCCAAAAGTGCCTGTGAAGTAGAATTAGACAAGACAGTAGAGAAGTTCATTCAAATTTTGCTGATCACACAAGTTGAGGGTTGGGCAACCGCCCACAAAAAAAAAAAAAAAAAAATCTGTACAGCAGAGGAAGGCATTAGGGAACCCTCCTGCAGTGTGGGAGAGAAAAGAAAGCATTCCCAGCAGGCAAACAATTAGAAAGGTAGTTGTTATCTTCCCTAAAGTATGATCTCCGTGCACGTGCACATAGCTTTTACAACATTTTCTTTATCCCGTATGATAGCACATTTCAATATGTTTTCAACTCAAACATATGACTGACGTGGGCTGGAGAGGTAACATGGCTTCAATAGGGTCGAGATACACTGGGTCAGTGCCTCCTTTTTGTGGTTTTGAAACAGTATGGCCACCACTCCTAGTGACATTCTTTCTGAACAAAATGGTCTATTTCCTTTTGCTTTCCCTCTCCCTAGTATTTTGAACTCTTTATTCATTTTAACTCTATTTTCAATAACAAAAATAAAGAAATGACGAGAGTCGCCCTAAATCTGATTCTGGAGTGAAGTAGAGAACGTACCTACTTTAATCCTAAAAGTTTACTTCCAAAAACAGTCATAGCCAACATCTTGTGCATAGAAATCTCATAATGGTGTTCTTCATTTGCAGGAAAATGGCGGATATTATATATTTACATCTTAGGTTATTTGTAGAAAAGGATTATTTCTCTTTTTTAAAAAAAAATTATTGTTGAAAATATTACATTTGTTTCCTTTTTTCCTCCATTGACCTCTTCTAGCCTGCCCCACTGCAGGCCTTCACCACCTTATGGTCTGTGTCCATGGCTATGCATATATTCATACAAATTCATTGGTTGATCTCTTCCCACCCACCCAGCCTCCCCTGCCTTCCCTCTGTGATTCAACAGTCTGTCCCACCCTTCTGTGTCTCTCGATCTATTTTGTTCAACAGTTTATTTTGTTCATTATTTTCCATATGAGTGAGATCGTGTGATACTTGTCTTTCTCTGACTGGCTTGTTTCATTTTACACATTGTGTAAATGGCAAGTCAACTGTTTGTAAGAGAAGGTGTTTTTTTCTTTATTTTTAATGGACTTTAGCTCTTAGAGCAGTTTTAGGCTCATAGCAAAACTGAGTGGAAATCAGAGTTCTCACATGCTCTCTATTTCTGCCCAAGTACAACCTCCCACACAATAAATATTTGACACCAGAGTGGTACATGTGTTGCACTCAGTAAACCTGAATTGACACATCATTTATTTTTAAGCTGAGTCATGTCACTGAGCACTTTTGGTTAGACTCTTAACACAGGTCATGGAAATGAAGTTACTGTATTATTAGTAAAGTTGTATATTCCAAAGTATTCAATGTATTGCTTATTTTTACTAAATCAAATAGGTGATTAGCAGCAAACATCTGATAGTCTTAAAGTCTGATGCTCAGTTACTCAGAATTCTAATTTTTTTATTAGAGACCATTGAAACATTCCAAAGGGTCAACTTAGACCCAGGAAAACTGAAATCTTGTGTCAAATTTTACATGACTAGGAAAAAGAATGGGACATGGTTCCTCACACTGTCTGGGTTTTGTGATTTTTGTCATATTTTTGGCAACCTGCAAAAACTGGATTTTAGTTTGTCTTTAAAACTCTATTTTTTTAGATACTATAACTATAAAATCTTCTCTCTGAGAAATATGAAATCCCATAACATTTAAAATATAAATAGGATGTTTAGGGTCCTACTATCTACTCTAATAAAAGAGTAACATGCATATTAACCATCACTCCGAGACACCTAAGCTATGCCCACCAGCCAAGCCACGCCCCCAACCAATCAGAGCAGCTGTATGCAAATTAACCCAGCCAAGATGGAGGCCGGCAGCCATGGAGCTAGAGCAAACAGGAGGCTTCATTACCTGCCTAGGCCTCCGCTTCAAGGCAACAAAGTTTTAATTATAGAAGATAAATAAATCCCAGAAACCTGATTCCAGCCAGCCTCGCTGAAACTTTGGGTCAATGGGAACTGTGGCCAGCCTGCAAACAGCCCTCAGCCCCTCACTCAGGCTGTCCAGGCACCCCAGTAGGGATCCAAACCCTGAAGGGGCTGTGGGCAGCCTGAAAACGGCCCTCAGTCCCTCACCCAGGCTGGTCAGGCACGCCAGCAGGTGAACATCCCCCAATGGGTCCCAGACTGCAAGAGGGCACAGGCCAGGCTGAAGGACACCGCCCCCCCCCCCGAGTGCACAAATTTTTGTGCACCAGGCTCCTAGTTTTATAAATAAAAGACAAGTCTTGTTTAAAGCAAGGAAACCTATCTAGGATAAAGATAACTACATTACATAACAATAAAGGGGTCATTTTCCAAGAAGATATAACAGTGCACCCCCAGACTATCAAATCATGTCAGGCAAACACTAATAAGACTACAAGGAGACATAGTTAAATCTATTATTATAGTTGGAGACTTTAATGCCCTCTATCAGAATCAGACAGATCCAAAGGCCAGACAGAGAAATAGTGACATCAACATTTTGTGAAACAATACAATGAAGAGTGTGCCTCCCAGTTCCAATCCTGATGTGCCAAATCAACTGAATAGTGCTTCTCTTAAACACTATGAATTTTCTGAATTTTGAGAACTTTCCTCTAGTATAGAAGTGTTTTATAAATTTGGACCCACACAAAGCAGCAGAAAGCACAGAGTAGGTATCTTTTCCAGGGTCGATCACAAAGAGAACCTGAGTTCTGTTTGGTGTCTAAGTTTCTAAAAATCTGAGTTATATAAGTCACTTTACAAACAGATATGAGAATTGAAATTGATTTTTATGTCAAATACTTTAAAATCAACACAGGGCATTAAATTATGTTGATAAAGAATTTTTTAATATATTCATTTTTATGTAGTTAGGAAACTAGGATTTTTTTTATCAGTTGCTCTTCAAATTGGATAATTCTATTCTGTTTCATATGCTAGGAAAGCAAACAAAAGAGAGCAAAACAAAACAAAACAGCTCATTTTTTATTATGTTTGATACTTTTCAATATTCTGGCTTAATATTCACGTAGGGCTTTTAAAACGGAAAATGCACATTTTTACCTTTTCTACTCAACGATAGTTAGAATTTAGTAACTCTTTTGTGGTATCAGATTTGTAACTTGTATTTAATGCTTCAGTGAATCTGGAATTTGAACATTTTCCAGCAGGTTCCCTTTTCCCCCTTGAGATAAAAATGAATCTTTGCTGCAATGGCAGCTGTCAAATGAAAAGAAACTTGAGGACTCTGAGATTATTGTGTCTTGAAAGACATTTTTTTTCCTGTTAAATTCTGAGAGTTATTAGTAAAGAATCACTGTATTTGAAATAAATAAAATGGTCTGTATCATTGTACCTGAATGTATAATAGATTTAGGTCTTGAATGTGAGAGAACTACGGAGGTATAATGATGACAAGTGAGCCCGTCAACTCTCCAAGTTCCATAACTCACAATTTTTGCTGGTATTTTTAAGCCCCATAAAAGGAGCTATATATATAGTGAAAATAATGGTTTAGAAAATTATAAAATACTGGAAGTCCAGTGCATGAATTCGTGCACCAGTGAGGTCCCTTGGCCTGGCCTGCAGGATCAGGCCAAAACTGGCTCTGAGACATCCCCCAAAGGGTTCTGGATTGCGAGAAGGTGCAGACCATGCTAAGTGACTTCACTAGTGCAGGATTGGGGCTGGGGAGACATTTAGGAGGTTGCCAGCCAGGTAGGGACCTCAGGAGGGCTCCAGGGCATGTCTGTCACAGTCCAATCAGCCAGACTGCAGCAGCAAGCTAACCTACTGGTCAGAGCATCTGCCCCCTGGTGGTCACTGCACACCATAATGAGAGGTTGAACAGCCTTGGCATATCATTAGCATATTATACTTTGATTGGTTGAACAGCTGACAGGTCAGTTGACCAGTCAACTGGACACTTAGCATATTAGGCTTTTATTATATAGGATATACAATGAATATGATGGTATAGGAGAAGAATAACATCCATCTACATACTCACCAAAGAGGTTAAGATTGAAAGGAATGCAATACTTCTAGGGATAACTGTTTAACCCCTTCCCAATGACATACATCAATCCTTCCCCTTTTTCCACCTTTCATACTACTAACTTCTTATGATATTATGGAGAATTTTACTTTGTATGTATATATTTCAAAACAAGTCCTCCCATTGCTTTATATGTTTATACTAGAAGCCTAGTGCATGAAATTTATGCATGGAAGGGGGATCCTTCAGCCCGGCCTGCATCCTCTCACAATCCGGGAATCCTTGGAGGATGTCCAACTGCTGGTTTAGGCCCAATCCTGCAGGTATCTCTGTGGGATCGGGCCTAAACTGTCAGTTGGACATTGCCTCTTGCAATCTGGGACCATTGGCTCCTAACCACTGGCCTGCCTGCCTGCCTGATCACCCCTAACCACCTCTGCCTGGCTGCCTCATTGTCCCTAACCACTCATCTGCCTGCCTGACTGCCCCTAACTGCCTCTGCCTCAGCCCCCGCCACCGTGGCTTTGAATGGAAGGATGTCTGGAATGACATCTGGAAGGTCATTCAGCTGTCTGGTCTAATTAGCATATTACACTTTTATTATTATAGATGATTTATCTAAAGGTCATCATGAATTCAAAGAACAGGTTATACATCTTCATTTTGAACTTACTTTTGGTGTCTTTAAATATACTTTGATATCATTCACACTTTACATATTGAAAACCACATTTTTCTAAGTTCTCCATATTTTACTAGCTACTGCTATATTGTTTTACATTACATTTTAAAATTTGTTAGTTGTTGCATTAACACTCCTATTTCTTGTAGTTTGTAATCTCATGGATATTTTAGGCAATAAAGTAATACAAATATTGAAATTTTTTTCTTTTCCTTTCCAATTCCTGTGTCTTTTCTTTCATTTGGTTTCCTTGTTGCCTGGGCTAGGACTTCCATTGTAATGTTTCCTAGAAGACATGGTAAAAGGTAGCCTTTTCTTATCCCTGAGTTGAATGCTTTTACTTCAAAACTTTTATCATTATACCTGATGTTTGTTCTTCAATGAAATGCAGAGGCATTTTTCATTAGCCCTTGACATATTAATATTTTACATTTCTTCTTGCATCAAGTTTGGTAATATGTTTTTTAAGAAAAGTATCCCTTTTATCTAAGTATTTAAATGTATTGGCATTCACATAGTATTCTTTAAAAAACCCCTATCTATAATTATACCCTCCTCAAATTTGTCATTCCTTTTAATATTTCTATGTCATTTTTTATTGACATGTTTTGCTGGACATTTATCTATCTATTATTTATTTCAAATAACTTGATTTTATGTTGCTAGTTATTTCTATTTCTATTCCATGTAATTTTTAAATATTTGCCTTTATCTTTATTATATGGTTCTTCAATTTACTTAAAACTGATTTTTAATCTTCAGCTTTTTATAATTAGTATTTAAATACATTTGAAGTTATAAAATTCTTTATAAGAACTACTTTTAGTTGTGTCCTCAAGTTTTGATATATTGCATATTCATTTTTTTCTCTATTCAAATAGTTTGTAATTTCCATTATGATTTACTCTTTTTTTAACCCATGTGTTACTTTGCCATATATTTTGTAGTTTAAAAATAAATGTTCACTGTCCTCTTTATCATTGATTTACATATTAATTACATGGTGGTCAGGAAAGTCTATATGCTAATTTTTAAAAATATAATGAGACTACTTTTGAAAACCAATATATGATTACTTTTGATTAGTGTCTATGTGTACATAATTTTAAAACTTCTAGTGGTGAAGTCATAGACCTCTGTTTATTATTAGAATATACTTCTTTTTTTTCAACTCTTTTTTAAAATTTATCTTTATTGTTCAGATTATTACAGTTGTTCCTCTTTCCCCCACCCCATAGCTCCCCTCCTCCCAATTCCACCCCACCCTCTGTCATTACCCACCCCCCGCTGTCCTCATCCATAGGTGTACGATTATTGTCCAGTCTCTTCCCGCACTCCAACACCCTTTTCCCCCTGAAAATTGTCAGTCCACTCCCTTTCTATGCCTCTGATTCTATTCTATTCACCAGTTTATTCTGTTCATCAGACTTTTATTCACTTGATTTTTAGGTTCACTTGTTGATAGATACGTATTTGTTGTTCATAATTTTTATCTTTACTTTTTCTTCTTCCTCTTCTCAAAGGATACCTTTCAGCATTTCATATAATACTGGTTGGGTGGTGATGAACTCCTTTAGCTTTTTCTTGTCTGTGAAGCTCTTTATCCGACCCTCAATTCTGAATGATACCTTTGCTGGGTAAAGTAATCTTGGTTGTAGGTTCTTGCTGTTCATCACTTTGAATATTTCTTGCCACTCCCTTCTGGCCTGCAAAGTTTCTGTTGAGAAATCAGCTGACAGTCGTATGGGTGCCTCCTTGTAGGTAACTAACTGCTTTTCTCTTGCAGCTTTTAACATTCTCTCCTTGTCTTTTGCTCTTGGCATTTTAATTATGATGTGTCTTGGTGTGGTCCTCTTTGGATTCTTTTTCTTTGGGGTTCTCTGCATTTCCTGGACTTGGAAGTCTATTTCTTTCACCAGGTAGTGGAAGTTTTCTGTCTTATTTCTTCAAATAGGTTTTCAATATCTTGCTCTCTCTCTTCTTCTGGCACCCCTATAATTCTGATGTTGGTACATTTGAAGTTGTCCCAGAGGCTCCTTACACTATCTTCCTATTTTTGGATTCTTTTTCTTTTGGCTTTTCCAATTGGGTGTTTTTTGCTTCTTCACATTTCAAATCTTTGACTTGATTCTTGCAATCCTCTAGTCTGCTGCTGGATCTCTGTATGTTATTATTTATTTCAGCCAGTGTATACTTAATTTCTATCTGGTCCTTTTTCACATCCTCAAGGGTCTCACTAAATTTATCAGCAGTCTCTAGAAAATTCTTGAAAAACCTTATAACCATGGTTTTGAACTCTATATCCAGTCGTTTGCTTTCCTCCATTTCTGTTATTTGTGACCTGTTTCTTTGTCTCTGCATTTTGGCTGCTTTCCTGGATTGATAGAGTGGCTTTCTGTGTTAGGTGATCACTGAGAAGAATTAACCTCTAAGCCACTTGGTTATCAGAGTCAGCTGTGTCTACAATGGGAGAACTTCTGTGCTGGAGACACCCTTATGGGGTAAGAGTTGTTTCAGTGGGGCTTTGGTGCTCACTGCATCTGCCCCGAGTGTGTCCCTTATGGATCTGAGGAGTTGTATTTAGGATGGTCCCACTCTGACCACTGGGTTCACTGGCTCTTGTATCTCTAAGGAGGTGCTATTTTAGCCTTTGCCTGAGGCTACTCAGCCTTTTATATGCAAAAGCCTCTGTTCACAGCTTGGGAGGGGCAGGGCCTCAGGGATTCAGCTATTGTCCTGTTCATAGCCTCTATATTTTTACTTCAGTGTTCCTCTCTTAACCATGATATCACTTTCCTTTGACATTTAAAATAAGTCCATCTTTCTAGTTTGGCATATTTTTTCCAAAAAAGTCATAAGTTTTCCTTTGAGAAAATATTGCATTTCAGTGAATCAACATATCCTTTAGTCTTTGTTTGCATTTATCTTTCTTAATAAAGTACACACAATACACACAAAGGCACACACATATCATTAATATCTTAGGCAAAAGTACATATATTCACTACCATATTGAAAGTATCATTCATTCATTAAAAAATAATTGCACTCTAGTGGTTTCATGGCAGTAAGTCATGGCTTGAATTAGTGAGAGTAGTTTTAAAATTAATTCAAATTTATCTTTTTGGTCCTTCACATACAACAATAAATTAAAAAAACAAACAAAAATAGTTTAGTAATAAAAACTATTATAAAAGTTGAACAGCCTTTAAATTACTTCTGTGTAAAAGAAAGGTTTATTCTTAAGGTTTTAAAACATATATACAGGTTTAGGCCAAAAAAATAAAGTTTCCAATGTAGTATAGATGATGTGAAAGCAAAAATTTGAAACAGAATTTTCCAGCTACCAATGAACATTTCATCATTATTGAAATATTTGAGTTTGAAATATTGCAAAATGTTCTCTTTTAAGCTTGGCATCTGACACCATCTAAATACAATTGGTCTCAGGAAAGAGACCCTCTATTATCAGAGACTGCCTTGTTACAAGTCAAATTGGTTTGTGATTCTTCCAAAGGAGTTTACAGTCTTAATTTCGCATCATTCTTATCACATAGTCATAACTGCCACATTGCAGACAAGTGATCCAAATCCCCAAGTCCTGAAATGGTTGATCTGCTCAGAGAAACAGAACAAATCCTCTGGAGGTCTGGCTAATTAGTCAATTCTATTTGTCTCAGAAAACGAAATCTTAAGAAAGTCAGACACTCTTGAATATTTTGAGTTTGGAAATATCAGTGTCACCAGTATCACGTGATGCCAGGATTCACTGTGTAGAATGTAATCAATGTTGTGAAACTGCAGCTTTCAGATTGTAGGGAAATAAACAGCCCATGTACATCGAGGGAGTCATGGGCTCATTAATGAACGTCTAGCTGGGACTGCGAACTGACTAATGCCAACTTAGCTGTTTGTCTGTTTTGCGATTTCAAAAAAAAAATAATTAAAAAATAATCTCTGTCCCCATTTCAGGTTCTATGAAGAGACGCTGTAGACACAGAGAGTTGCCACCCAGATCACCCCCAGGGAAGGAGTTTCTGTCTCAGTAGACTCCTCCAGTTGTCAGCTTCCTCAGGACTTGATCCATCTGCAGGGAGCCGATTTGCTCAAGCACATGTTTTCCCAGGCAGGACAGAGCCCGTGGCTGAGCCAGACAGGGGTACAAAGGCCCAGCCACTTCCACGCAATGTGCGTTATCTTGGATGTGCCATACTCACACCTGGGCTCTCCAGGGGACCACTCCCTCTGCCCCACCTGCTTTACCCCATTCCCTTCAGAGGATATTGATGCCTAATAAACACTGTGTTTGCCAAATTCCATCTCAGTGTCTGCTTCTGGAAAAAGTAAACCTTCCACAAAAGATAGACTAACACTTATACATAAATATCCCGCCCTAACTGGTTTGGCTCAGTGGATAGAGCGTCAGCCTGCAGACTCAAGGGTCCCAGGTTTGATTCTGGTCAAGGTCATGTACCTTGGTTGCGGGCACATCCCCAGTGGAGGGTGTGTAGGAGGCAGCTGATCGATGTTTCTCTCTCACCGATGTTTCTAACTCTCTACCCCTCTCTTTCCACTCTGTGAAAAATCAATACAATATATTTAGAAAAAAATACTATCCTGTATAATTAGGGAAGATTATGAAAAACACACACATATTCACAATTAAGAGAGAATGAGTTATCAAACACAAAAAAAGACAGATGTATTTATTATAATTTTGAAAAAAACATAATGTGAATTGTTTAATCTTATATCAACCTCTCAGTCAAAGCACACAGGGAATCAGAGACTGTTGATACTTTCTTACCTTTCTTGTAGCACTTCCTCTAATACTATAAAAATTGCCATTTTAAACTGTAATATTTTTAAGAGTTTTCAATGAGAAAGAACCAAAACAGCTGAAAAAATATTATAATATGGAAACCTTGAAAGAAATATACAGAATTCTAAGAATGTGAAAGGGACTGAAGAAAACTGTTCCATTAAATCAAGTAAAATATAAACCATTTTGATGTGAATGACCTACTGAGGACCATGTCTTCAGGTGAACAATTCAATAAAAGTAGTGAATTAGTGCCTACAACGTATAAGGCCTACTGTTTGTTAGGCATTGCAAGTACTATAACAAAGTGAGAGGAAGAGGTTTATGCTCTCTGATATAGGATGAAATAGGGAAACATGTTAATTGCATTTCGAATGCTCTGGGTTCCAGGGAGAGAGAGAGGAAAAAGAGGCAGAGGGAGAGGGAAAGGAGAAAGAGAGGGAGAGGGAGAG